>PRKT01001116.1:0-31232 GCA_003671525.1 Saccostrea glomerata
ATGTTAGCGATTTTCGTAAATAAGAGACCAAGCATTACAAAATCAACTTGTTTTTAATAATGGGGGTTGAATATGTACAAGATATATCGTTTATGATAAAATTTGTGTATTTTAAGCGATTTAATACAAAATAATATATTCCGTTTTCCGTTCCGTTCCGCTTTCCGTTCCGTTTTCCGTTCCGCGTTTTAGCAACACCCATTCAAGGACGATCTTTTTTTAATCTCTATACTTGTGTTGTACATAATTCGAAGGGAAGGGCAGTTTGTGGCTGTACAGACCTGTAGAGCATGTGGTGGATGTGTTTTCAACGAATCCACTCAAATAGTAAAACTTATTTCTCGGAATACATGTATTGCGTGTGTGCGTGTAGTGTGCAGGATATGGCGAAAAATGCTAAAACTTTAATTAGCGTTCTTAGCAATGGACAGAAATAGGGCTGATAAAATGTTAAAAAAAAACAGTGTAATACTTGAAGTAGGGAACTAGGATTAAATAGTTTATGTAAAGATGTGTCTCAGCTGTGTTGCCGATTCTTAATGAAGACTAAATAAAAACAGAATAAAGTATACCTTCATGAAGATTTATTAATACTGTATTTTCTTTCTTGGACTCTTGAATTAATAATTATTAAAATAGCCGAAATATTATGAGCAATAATTTACAAGATTCCTTTTTAAGGATTTCAATCCCTAATGGGACCAAATTCTCTACCCTTAAATGTCCGTCAAGTACACGATACAGTGATATCATATTAAAGCATTTTATAGTGGAAAAGGATTGCCCACGAGAAATTTTCAAAAATTTCATTAATTAAGCAGTAGTTAATTAACAAAGATTGCATTGAAGTCTATGGGGAAAAGCAAAATAAAAATTTTAATAATTTGAATATCAATAAATTCTGCGGTGGAAAGATGCATTGAAACATTAAAAATAGAATGATAATTGAAAACAATTTCTTTACCAACTAAATTTTTTTTTAATTGATTTTTTAATTAATTAAAAAAAGGGGGGAGATAACTCTTACTAAATATCAAGGTCATGAATTAGGACACATCCCACTATACATACTTATAATAATAAATGGGAACTATGTCTAAATAAACTGAGTATTCAATGTCTAAATATCTGCTATGTTTTCAATTTCATTGAATTTGTTCCTATTAGGGATTGAAGACCTTAACTAGCACAACAATGCCGTAGATATGTTTTTCGTCTCAACATGTTTTGCATGGTAGTGAAGATCATACATACACATGTAAAGAATGGTGAAAAGCACCAGACGTCCGCAAAAAATACTAAAGCATTTTAAATTATTTCAACAATAGTCACAAGAAAACATTGATGTTACCATCAACTGTCGCCCGGGAAATATATAAAGTAAACAACGAAAATGATTCTTGATCAACAAATCGCTTCGATATGTGTTAAAAGGCATGCGTCTAATTGATGGAGACGATAGTCGCAAATATATTTTTGATAAAAAAAAAATCGTTGTGAATGTAGTCGGATAAAAATCAATCAAAAACGATACCATTTTAAACTTTATCAATTCCTCAAGTAAATGTTGGCTGCATAAAATATAACTTGAAGTTAGACACACGCATTTATATCTAAAAATGTATTAATTTTCAATTTTAGAATATAAAAGCACGAACTGCGCAGGGTACGTTTTTATCCGAGAAGTAAAATTCGATGTTCTAAAAAAAAAAAAGGGACCTGTCGTTGCTTCGATAATAAATGATAAGTAACTTTATATATATATTAAATATGAAAAACATATATATTTTACAGATTCACTTTATGGAAGTAAATATATTAATATGTGTATCTCGTAATTTATAAACGGAAAGAACATTCTGATTAACAATCTTTTCAATGTTTAGAAAACCTTTAATTCTACACAACTACTCCCACCCCAATCCCCATACACCAACACTTAAACTTATATGTATAAAGCAGCCCGGTCCACCGTGCTGCAAAAAATTCTTTTGGGAGTTTAACTTATGACAGGTTTGACGTATTTTTAATCACAAGAAGAAAAGTGTAAAATATTTATTGCAAAAACGTATCATTTACTAATGAGTGACACATACATGTATTGTATATAACACTATAAATCATATATTTGAAAATCAGAGATTACAGGATAGCATCAAAAGATAAATATAATATCTTTATATCAAAATGTATAATTACATATTATCCTGACATAAAGGGCGTTAATTCTACGGATGTTAATTTCATTGAAATATGACATAGTTATAAACATGATGCCAATCTTCAATATGAAAAACTAGTAAACGCAGAATGAATTTGTTATTAAATATGATCACCAGAAAATTTTATCTTTCAGTGTTGCACGTAAAAGGAATTTTAGCGTAAGAGGAATTTTAGCGACATTTTCAAGTGTTAACATTTTTTTTCAAACACAATGTATACATTTTCCAGCAAAAGTATTGTCTTCCCACAATTTTTTATTACAATAGAAAATTTAGTGTTAACACCAAATTTTCTATTTAAAAAAAATTATGGGAAGACAGGATAGCTACATGTACATTTAGAGTTTAAATTTGATCTACAAACTCGATTACCATCTCGAAAAAAATAATTTTACACGGAAAAATATTTTCTTGCAATTTCTTGTACAGTACTGCAAGTGAAATTGATTGATCTTTTGACATACGAAGAAAATGTATAATGCTTGAAAAAAAAGGCATGAGACAGTGTTGAATTTCATATCCCAACGGGGTTCACATAATCAAGACTCACATACTTTTTGACAACTGTGCTCGACCTAGCGCTATCGCACTGTCAAAATATCAATTAGAATTTATTACAACAGGAATTTTAAATTAAAATAATTCTGACGAATTCCAAATCAATATGCTTAGCGCTTCCCAGTACTTTCAGTACTTTGATTTATTTTGTCCCAACGCTGCATGCAAAATGGGCATCAAGGCTTTTCGTTTCTCTACAATTTCCCTTGGGAATTGTTCACGCACACTGTAGTCGGTATTTTTAAGCTTGTATGCAGATGCCCTGACATTTTCCCTGATCCTGAAGTTGGAGAATTTTACAACAATAGGTCTTGTTTTGTTGTGGAGATATCTTCCGATCCTATGGGCACGCTCGATGTTGGCCTTAATTCCATAAAGGTGTAATTCTGCTTCACAAAATTGATCAATGAGACTCGCGCAGTTCTCTCTGTTGTTTCCACGGTACTCGGCCAGACCGAAAAAAAGCAAATTGCCTCTCATACTCCTTGCCTGCAAATCTGTAATTTTACTTTGTAATTGTTCATTCACTGACTTCAGTTCCCTAATTTCCTTCACCGTTTCCTCAACATCACCTTTAAGACCCATCTGAGTTTTCTTGATTTCCCCTATCGAGTTCCCCAAATTTCCGGTAAAATTTTCCAGATGACCGACTTTAGACTGAGTGTTTTCTATACGGTTACATAACAAGGACAAATTTTCACTTACTTTGTCTATTTTCGAGATTTTGGTGTCAAGGTCGTTGATTCGCATCATAAGTTGATCCACCCATGCAGGCTGCATAGTACTCGTGTTCGAATGTGCAGGCGGTGGAGTGTTTATGAATGTGCCTCGATCATTCATGCTATCTTGGTCGGCCATTTTGGTATTCTTCGACAACGGCTTGGGCGTTTGACCATCCGAGGACAGTCTGCGTTTATTTTCACCACTCATATTCACTCATTGTCTTTAATTGTTCACAATTTCAGACAATTACTCACTGCTCAGACTTCAGAAATTAATAAAATATTCACAAATTTCACATTTTCATCATCACTGAAAAAGTACCAACCATTATTCCCACGCATGCGTATTCCTCCAGTTGCACAGCTCTCATCAATATCTATTATCCTATGAAGTTTGATGAAAATATTTTGGATACAATTTCTTTGAAACTGCAGCTTTGAACTGTGCGAAACGGAAAGTGTGATGGAAGGACAGAAGGACAGCTAGACGGAAAGACGGAAGGAAGAAAGCGGACATGATAAACACTATATGCCCTGGCCATATTCATGGCAGGGTATATAATATCTATTTCAAAATTCCAATTTTAATTTGGCCTGAATATAAAGTATTTTATTGATTCTTGCAGGCAGTCCTAAAATTCAACAAGGGGCTCAAGGTCTTGAATCACTTTTCTGATAAATTGTACAATCTATCACTTCTATTTGAAACCCGTCAGTGTCCTGTACATATAACTGAAGCCTTGAAATTGCAAAAGTAGGTTATTATGATCATGACTTACATTTTGGTTAAAACACTCTGAGAGCCCAGAATAACCAACTGACAATGTGTAATAATTCTGAGCCAAGAAGTATACGGTCACCTTGACCAACTCATTGGTCAACGTTCTTCAATTATCCAAATTGCATCAAATGACAAAGAATGATGCTTCGAAGTCAATAAGAACTGGAGATATTTAAATATAGCCATAAAAGTCAAAAGTAGGTCACCATGACCTTCTTTCTGTTTATTTGACGTTATCCAAGGACCAAATACATGTATGCATCAACTGACAAAGTTTGTTGATTCAAATTCAATATATACAAATAGCTATGAAACTTTAAATTACAAAGTTTGTTATTCTAAGCCAACAAGTACCTGATAATATTTAAATATAGAGATAAAATTTCGAAAGAAGATCAAGGTGACCTATTTTTTGATTGACGTTCTCCAAGGACTAAAGATGCAGAAATTAACAAAGCTTTACTACTCTTAAACAATTAACCCTTATTATTATACCTCTGTTTATTTTTTCTACATAAAAATAAGACAAACTAGATACGATCTCGTTGCGAGCAACGAGAGGTCTTCCGTCCGATTCAGGAAAAAAAAACCCAAGTAAAATCGAGGTGAAAAGAGATTCAAAATTTTCGTCACAAGGAGGATTGAACCCATGTCGCTGAACAACGTGAATGCGCTTTTTTTTTTTACTTTTTTATCCCCAACGTGCTAACCATTAAGGAGTACTGCTCTCAATATACTTGTGTATACTTTTGCAGCAGTCTAAGAATTATGAAAAGCATTCATAATTTCGCGCCAAACGCCACGAGTAAATATTCACCCTTTTCTTTGGACTGATCTATTAAATAGGTATGATAGCTTCGATTAAATTTTAAAAAATAAAACATTCTAAGCGCCTTTATTTTTTTTCAACGTTAAGAAAGTATATGTAACACATTATACACATTACATTATACCGTATCTAGCCCAGTTACACTAAAGTAGTGAAACGGAAATTAAGTTTTAAGATTGACACTCAATTGTAACGTACTACTACGTGAGAGTCGAAGTAGTTTTTTACTTTTCATGTATCCTTATGTCAGAATCGTTTAATCAAACGCTCAGTTGCCTCCACAAACCCCTACTCGCGAAATGGCGGAGTTTATGGAGACAGCCGACATTTTGGACCCGCTTCAGATTTTTGAATGTTAATATCTAGACTTTGGAATTGTTAATATTCAAACAGATTATATAGTAAGCATCATTGGAAAAATTTCTTTTACCCACGCTAAAAATATTTCAAAAATATTGAAAAACAAAAAAGTTAGAAAAATCGACTTTTTAAATTCGCATCTGGCAACAACAGGAAGTACTGACGACGAACAAATAGTTGCGTCCTGGATAGTAATTACGACGATCTATCATCCCTGAAAGTTTCATTTTGATATCTTTTACCGTTCTTGAGATAATCCATGGACAAAATGTCATTTTAAAATCAGGAAATGTCCTGTAACTTGGCACCGGAAGCGAATCTTCAAAAAATCTCTCGGAAAAAATAACTTCAGATAATAACACATTGTTTCCTTAAATTTCATGAAAATCCATCCAGTAGTCTTCGAGAAATCGCGTGCACAAAATTAGATGTACGGAAAAATAATAATAATAAGAAACAGTAGAATCACTATAAGGTCTTCCGTGAAGACGGAAGACCTTCATAAACATGCTATTTTTTCTAAACAGTCTCTACCGTGAAATAGTTTTTGTGCTATTTGCCCATGGTGAATAGTCCTAAAACTATTCAACAGCAGCATTCGATTTCCCTCGCTTTTCATCTCTGAAAAACTTCTGATTTTACATGGATTGTGACGCGTATATATTATGACGTAACAAAAGTTAAGTCAGCACCGGTATAATATGGAATATCATAATTGTGTGTACCCTGGACTCCCAAAAGTTAACAAAAGTTAAGTCAGCATCGGTATAATAAAACACCTATTTACTGACTATTCGGACAATAGCAAGTTAATCGTCCCCCTCGACAGCAAACTATTTCCCTCGGCTGCGCCTCGGGAAATAGTTTGCTATCTTGGGGAACGATAAACTTGCTATTGTCCTCATAGCCAGTAAATAGGTGTATAATAGTTTTACAAATAATATATACTGAAAGTTTGATTCTAAGCCAATTAGTGTATGAGATATTTGATTATAACAATGAAATTTAGGTCACCATGACCTACTTTTTGGTCAAGATTCTTCAAAGACCCAAGATGCATCAACTGATCATAGGCCTTAAAATGTGAAAATGTGCCTCTTAAATTGCCTGCAAAATTCAAAACGTAGGTCACAATGACTGGTGACTTTTATATCAATATGTTTCATGACATGAAGATGCATCATATTACAAGATTTAATGACTATTAACCCTTGAGTATTTCAATTCCTGACCTTTGGCTCAGGTGAGCTAAAAAACCAAAGCTACAAGTACCTGATAATATTTAAATATAGAGATAAAATTTCGAAAGAAGATCAAGGTGACCTATTTTTTGATTGACGTTCTCCAAGGACTAAAGATGCAGAAATTAACAAAGTTTTACTACTCTTAAACAAGTAACCCTTAATAGTTTTACAAATAATATATACTGAAAGTTTGATTCTAAGCCAATTAGTGTATGAGATATTTGATTATAACAATGAAATTTAGGTCACCATGACCTACGTTTTGGTCGAGATTCTTCAAAGACCCAAGATGCATCAACTGATCATAGGCCTTAAAATGTGAAAATGTGCCTCTTAAATTGCCTGCAAAATTCAAAACGTAGGTCACAATGACCAGTGACTTTTCTATCAATATGTTGTTTCATGACGTGAAGATGCATCATATTACAAGATTTAATGACTATTAACCCTTGAGTATTTCAATTCCTGACCTTTGGCTCAGGTGAGCTAAAAAACCAAAGTGACTTTCAAGTTGATACATGAACATGTATATCTCGAATTATTGACATTTTAATAAAATGTAATTTTTGGTTAAATTTAAAAAGACCTTGAGACGATGCCTGTTGCCCCAGGGTGATATCGATGCCTTGAACATTTTTTATTTTCATTATAATTATCCATATCCTTTTATGTAAGTTTGGTGATAATCTGCCCAGTGGTTCTTAAGAAGAAGTATTTTTAGCAACCAATAATTGTGGTTTTATTTACCTAGTAAATACTTCCTCTTTTTAAAGCCTAATCTTCCTCTTGTTTAAGGGTAACAAACCTTGATAGAAGGGGAGCCCTCAGGCCAAGAATTTCCAGTGATAAATTTGACAACTATTAGCCAAGGGGTTCTTGAGCTATGACCCATATTCTTAAACACTTACGCACACCGCACCAAAGGCCATAGCATTATCTCTTCGAGTCTTGAGTTTGAAGAGTTAAAGTCATTTGTCAGTAAATGTGGTAAATTTAAAAATAGATTTACATTCTATTTTTTGTACACTATGCATTAAGGAGGCTCATTACACCACTTTTTGATGACGTACTACACAAAAAAAATAAACCTCCATTGTGTCGACCGGTTTGCTCAGGGAACGAGTAGTGTAAGTACCTCTATAATATGACCCTGACCTTTAAAACGCTTTAAAAATAGATGAAACATGCGGTGTTGTAAACACACGCATTCTCAATTTATAGTCGCAATTCGATCTTGGGAAAAGTCAAAAAATTAAGTGAACTGAAATTAACACTTTTATACGTCATTTAAAACATGAAAATGTATAGTTATTAAAAATCGCAATTTGATTTACATACTTCATGCTGTGTTTTGTTGGCCTCCTTCGAAATAAAAGCGGTTGGAGGGCTAATTTTACACCAAGATATTTACGTGATGTTGAAACGCCATATTTGGAAACGAAAGAATTTTTTAAAAATACAAAATCAATATAATACACATCAAATTTTGTTAACTATAAACATTTATGAAACCGTTTAAGCACATTTGTAAAAGGGGTATAGAATCTTTGATTTAATTATTAGTAAAAATAAAACGGATATAATTTTCTTCAGACTTGAAGAGTTTTGTTTCAGATGTACGTTCCGAATGATAACGTGCATTACACTTGAAACTATGCAATATTAACCAATTGCTCAAAATGAAAAGATTCGAGCATCAAATCACAATTATACTTGTGAATAATATTATGTCAATTCAATTTTCAAATCACACGGATGCACAAGATATTGAGTGAAAAATGTTCACCTTTGCATGTGCACTTCAATTTGCATTTTTGCACTCTTGTTACAGAAAAAATGACATTTTAAGAAACAGTGTATATTTCTTCATGTTCTTAGTATTTACCTCACAAAGATTCACTCGCAAATCTGTTCAAACAGCTTTGGAAATTAATACTTATTTACTTTCAAACATGGTAACGTAAATATGGGTAACGTAAATATCGGTAACGTAAATATCTTTCTGAGATTTATCATAACTTTTAATGATTGTTCAATTATTCCACTTAATGGAGTTATTAATTAGTATAGATGTTATAATTATACAATACAATAAAACAGACTACATTGTTACTTACCAGTCAGAGAGTCTGTATCTACCACTCTGTATAGGTTGACTGTGTTGTTGTATCGGGCCCCTACCCACAGTAGATTAGTGACATCATCATAACTCAGGCTCCATGGGTACTCTATCCCGTGTTGTGGTGTGTGTATCTCTGTCAGATAGTGACCCTCACTATCTAACATCTGTACTGACCGGGTGTTAGGACCACACACCAGGATGTGTGACAGCGCGTCAGTACAGATTCCACGTGGTTCTAGTCCTGATCCTGATGGAGGACCTCTGTAGGAGAAGCGGTAATTACCGTCACCATCTGTCACCACTACACCACGGTCCACGTCAGACACAATAAAATCTCCATTGCGGTTCTCTGTGATGTATCTAGGATTACTATACAGTCCCTGACCTGTGATGTTGTCGTGCTGTATGGTCTGGATGTTTTCTCCTGTGGAGTTATACCGCACTACCTTGCCTGTATCTGTATCTGTATCATATCTACACATCGCGACCAGCAGGTCTCCAGTGGAGGGGGAGCTGTAGACACTCCGTGGTATCCATGGTGACTTGTTGTTGTACTTTATTATCGTAATCTTTTCTCTGTTCTCTGTAGACAGTTTATTGATGTTATATTCCCTGTCTATATAAATTAGATCACCGTAAGAATTCACAGTGTGTCCTCCCAAATCACTACTTATATCTGTCACATGATCTAGTTCTTCCCCTTTAGTGTTTGTCAGTATAAGATTGCCTTCCCAATCACTGATCCAGACCCGGTCTGATGTAACACGGGTAATGTGACTACACAGATTAACACCAGACACGGTGAGAGATTTCTGGTACACTAATCTATACATTATTGACAGCAGACATCTATTTCTTTATCCTTATGTTTTATTACAGAATCATGTGTGGATTTCCTCAGTCAGGGAGATCTCTCTGTAAATTACAACATTGTAACAGAATTATCTACATCAGTTACAGATATATCTTTATATTGTAAGCATTTATCAATGTCTTAGGTTTAATAACATGAATATTGAATTGAATGCAGATAAACATAAATACCTTTACACTGGGTACTGAATCCTTTACAAATCTCTCTCTCTTGCAGGGTCCAACTGTTCACCATTAGTCCGATCTAAATAATCAATATTGATAAATTGAAACATTCTTGAAAACTGATTAAGGTTTTGACTTCTTAGAAAAGTATAATATGAACTCATTTGAAATATTACATGTCAACTTTTCCAGTAGGATTCAACAACTTCACAGCACACTCAAACATTATAATTCATATTTTCTTTCTACAGTGTGTTGTGACATGGTTATAAATAGTAACAGAGAATTGTATACCATTACTACACTGATTTCTTGTATCTGGTAACAACTGTATAGTCTCCATTCATCTTGTTACTGCATTCTAGGTAAAGAAAATAAAGAATATATTATTATTCACCATTATTACAAAACATACATCTCTCCAGTTTATTTATTTAAATAAGAGAAAATTGTGTCTTCATTTTGAAATTACAAAATTCGAATGAGAGCTTTTATAAGGATTGATTGTTTGGTTTTAGTAATATTTATTTAAAACATGTAAAAATTGCATACTGCATATGTACATCTATAAATATACTGCATGTACATACAGTGCTGTACATGTATATGTAGAACATGTGTAGTATTCTGTACGAGTGTTATAGTTTTTCCCCCACATATACATGGGCATAGGAAGCAAATTGAAAGTGAAGGGGGGAGGGGGTGGGCGTAACCCTACAAAAAAAGTAAATCCCAACTTTTAATGCCTATATAATGTCTATTTTTGCAAAAAACGTAGGGAGAGGGGAAGACCCCCCCCCCTCCGATTCCGACGCCTATGCATATTATATACTGTTAGTATCTCCAATCATTAATAAACATTTTACAGCGATTAAAAATTTGACTTCAGTCTAAGTCTGTCTCATGAATCTGGAACCAGAACCCCTTACCCAGGGACAAGGAAATTCACAATTTTGGAAGAGTTACACTTTTTTCATCATAAGTATTTTTAAGGGATGGCAATCAAATGCAGAATTGCTAATCGGTCAACTGCAACAAGTTTCAACCGATTAACCAGTTAATTGTATTGAAATACATATATTCTTGTTTGAAAAACGCTGATTTTCAACCCTATGTGCAGCGATTTCAATCAGGTTAAGATAACAATCAGATAATTATCAATCAGATAATCAAAAGAGCCCTGCCCTAACACCAGAACCCCTGACCTGGGGCCATGAGTTTCACAATTTTGGTAGAGGACTGAATTTTTATTACAATCATGCAAAAAGTTTGACTGCTTGAGGGCTATGATTAAAGGAAAAGATTTTTCTAGATTGAATTAATTTTAGTGGTTTTGGCCCCACCCCTCAGGTTCCGGGGGGCGGGGGCATGAAATTCACAATTTTTGTTCCCCTTCACTCATAAATTATGCTATATGCAAAATTTGGCTGAATTTGGTTCAATGGTTCCAGAGAAGCTAAAAATGTTCATAAGATCATAAGATTACACTCAACAAACGACATACGACAACGGACAAAAACAGATAGCAATAGGTCACCTGAGTTACTCGTGTGAGGAGGGGGGCATAAAACTTAGATGAGCTCACTTTTGATCTCAGTCTCACTTTTCAACTAAATATTCTTTTAGTAAGAGTGAGATTCATTGAGATCAAAAGTGAAGTTGTCTAAGTCTTATGACCCCCATGGTCTAATGATAAGACAAGAGGCCCATGGGCCACATCGCTCACCTGAGAAGCTTTGACCATGCTATTCTTAACCCGAATTCCCCCTTAGTTCTTAATAAGAAGATTTTGAAAGATTTTTCATATATATTTCTATGTAAAACTTTGATTCTCTACTGTGGCCCGCCCAACCCCCGGGGGGTCATGATTTGAACAATTTAGAATCTATACTACCCCTGGATGCGTCCACATAAGTTTCAGCTTTTCTGGCCCAGTGGTTCTTGAGAAGAAGATTTTGAAAGATTTTTCCTAGATATTTCTGTGTAAAACATTGATTCCCTATTGTGGCCCTGCCCAACCTCAGGGGGTCATGATTTGAACAATTTCGAATCTACACTTCCCCAGGATGCTTCCACATAGGTTTCAGCTTTTCTGGCCCTGTAGTTCTTTAGAAGGAAATTTTGAGAAAGATTTTTTCTATATATTTCTATGTAAAACTTTGATTCTCTATTGTGGCCCGCCCAAACCCTGGGGGTCATGATTTAAAAAATTTAGAGTCTACACTACCCCAGGATGCTTCCCCATAAGTTTCAGCTTTTCTGGACCTGTGGTTCTTGACAAAAAGATTTTGAAAGATTTTTCCTATACATTTCTATGTAAACTTTGATTCCCAATTGTGGCCCCGCCCAAACCCCGGGGGTCATGATTTGAACAATTTACAATCTATACTACTCCAGGATGCTTCCAAATAAGTTTCAACTTTTCTGGCCCAGTGGTTCATGAGAAGATTTTTAATGACCCGAGCCTATCTTTGTCTCTTTTTGATTATCTCCCCTTGGCCCAGCGGTTCTTGAGAAGTTGAAAATGTAAAAGTTTACAGACGGACAGTAGACGGACGGATGGATAACAGACAAAATATGATTAGAACTCACAGAGTTTTAAGCTCAGGTGAGATGAAATGTGTCAAGTTTACAGAAAGGCAGACAGAGAGCATACAGACTATTATCAGAAAAGTTCATGCTCAGGTGAGCTACAATATGTAAAATTATAGACAGACAGAATACAAAATGTGATCAGAAAATCTCACTTAAAATCAGGTTAGCTAAAAATGTTATGAGCAGAAAAGTTCAATATTTTGTAGTTGCATATTGAGTTCATTTTACTCCTGATATTGAGATAATTTTTTTTCTTTTTTTCCCCTCATACTTCACATTCATAAAAAATATAAAAAAAAGTTCTTCCCACTTGTGAAATATATCTATCTTTTACATTCAACTAAAAACTTTTAATATGTTTTAGTTAAAAGAGATTTAAAAAACCTGTAAGGAGATGATGCTTCCCTTTCCCTGACAATGGTTGGATATTACACCCTGGGGAATCTGTCAAAATAAATTAAGACTATTACATGTAACTTATGTATATATAAATAATGAGTCCCTTAGCTTGTAAAACACCAGAAGTGCTTAAGTTCAAATAATGCTTTCTAAAGATAGGTTTATACATACATGTATACAAAACTTGAAGTTTATATGTATATGAATACAAGTACAATGTAAATTAATGTTTACAATTGACAAGGGTCAATAAATATACATGTACCCTTGTGAGAGATTTAAAAAGAAACCTGTAAGGAGATGATTCTTTCCTCTTCTAGACAATTGGATAGTAGGATTCTGGGAAATCTGTCAAAATAAATTGAGAAAATTAACCTATATATAAATAATGAAGCCTTGAGCTTGTGAAACACTACAAGGCCAAAAGAAAAAATAGTCTTGTTTCCTGCTACCCAACCTACCCATTTTTTTTTTAACTTTTGGGGAAAAAATTGAAATTGCAGGAATTCTATGTTAAAGTGAAAAAAAAATAAATTTGAATTGTATTTCAGGACATATATGTTTAAAATATGGACTTTCAGTAAATTCCGTCTTGAGTTGCAACGATTTTTTTCCACGCATTGGGAAAGGGTCCGGTACTGGTTCAATTGGGAAAAATAGCATAGAAGAAAAACAGAATTTTCTCTCATTTATGCAAATGCAACGTATTTTGCGTTTATTCCAATTCAATTACCTATTACTCTTTGTTTGAAAGAATAAGCAACAAGTACTTATTGTTTTTCATATCAACGCCCCATGTTTTCACATTTTCATGCTTTCAATTTGTCAAAATGTATGACACTACGCTGTCTAAACCACAGGTCCCACCAAATTAGGACTTTCTCTACTTTCGATTTAAGCGGTAGTGAAACAATTAGTCAACTTGTACAATGTTTCATTTAACAAGAAATACCCTATCGTCGTAGTCTTTTGCATTACAGTTGAATTGGGAATTTTTAGTCATAGAATTGGGAAAAATTAACGTTTTTTGGCATTGGGAACGGTGCCGTTTATCGATACCAGTTATATAAGGAAAAAAACGCTGAGTTGTGCATCTCGACTTAATTGGAACTGCTACAGTGCTACCCAACCTACCCAATATTTTTGCACCACTACCTTAAGTTTTTTTTTAGCTTTTGGGGAAAAAAATTGAAATTGCAGGAATTCTATGTTAAAGTGAAAAAAAATGTATATATTCGAAATTGTATTTCATGCCATACCGTATATCCATTTTTTTCGCGATAATCTATTTTTCGCATTTTTGTGACCATTTTTAATTCACAAAAAATAAAAAGCACAGAAATTATATCCATTTCATTAAATTTCATTTCATTAAATTCCTTCTGAGTTGTGCATCAAAAGATTTAATTGGAATATCATTTTAAAAGATAATATTGACCTAGCTATGACATGTTTATTTTGATTTTCAGAAAGCGAAAGTAACCTCAGCGTTTCACATTCGAATACGGAATTAGAACATGTTTTTTTTTCAAATTTATAATTAGCAGTTGTTTCAAATAATGGAAAAACCCCGAGGTAACCGAATGTTTTTTCACTTTCTGTCCATATCAACTGTCCTACAATCTCTCACCAGAGGGCGTTTTACGCGTCAGCTACAACACCTCTGTTATCGTCTAAATTACAAGAATCTTGTAAAACGAAAATAAATTATAAATTGCTACCAACTTGGTAATTTTTTAAAATGAAATTAGAAATATCAATCTGTAGTACTTCTTTTGTTCTTTCAAAATTTGGATATATATTAAAATAGCTTCAATATATACGGCACTATTTTCTTAAGAATTTTTACACATATTTTCATTTTGAAACCTCTGACACAAAGTCAGGAAATATTTACTACCAAAGAGCTTAAAACATGTAACATCATTGAAAAATCACACAAAACAATCAAGGTTTACACAATTTTTGTCGACAAATAATTATATGACAATCCGCGCTACTTTTTAGATGACAACAGAGGTGTAAGCGGAGCGCGCCCTCTAGTGAGAGATTGAACTGTCCTAACGAGCTAGTTTGGATTATTTTAGTCTGAAATGTGTTTTGAAAAGGTTCCAAGGGGGAAATTTCAGCATAAGGTCTTAGAAGAATCATTTCTTGACAGATCCGTGGCGGTGAGTCAGTAAAATACGGCAAAATATAACGAAAACAGAGGTTGAAGCGAGGAAGGGGTCCAAAATGGCGTCCTCCCTTGTGTAGTTTTATTATTACGGTATATGATTTTTTAATGAATAATTATTACACGCCGGGAGCAAGTCCCTGTGGCAAGAGCAATTTACAGCCAAAATGTACTTCGTTGTTGAGTTGACAACTTACAATATATACTCTAGCGTAAACACTGGGTTATGTCTAGGAGATATGACTTTGATTACCAATTATTTCACACTTGTTCCTCCCAAGAATACTGCTTTCAACTGTGACTTTACAAGCTTATAATAATATTAATATAGGCCTAGGCCATACTCTTTTCGACGCCTGCGTCTTTTTGGTCTTGACCTTTGGAAATGTCGTATGACAGTATTTTTGTATTTCGATCCCGATATATATTTCTTACTTAGCGCTGCATGGTAATGCATCAATCTCTCACCAGAGGGCGTTTTACGCTCATCGCTCCAAGCGGAGCGCGCCCTCTGGTGAGAGATTGGGTAATGCATATGAATGTTTAAAAGAATGGTATAAAAGATAATTTACCCCAAACATAATTTGACTGTAATGTATATTTAGTAGATGTATATTTTATTAAATAATATAATAAATGATAATGAACATGATGAAATAAAATAAATAATAATTATATATATATGATATACAGATATATATTAAGAATAATCTTCTTCAGTAAACAACTGCAGTCTGAACCTTTTTAAAACTGATAAATGATTTAGCTTTCAATCTATTGACTCTGGCCACAGGTGCTCGTGGACAGGATTATCACTACCACCCCCCTCCTTTCAATATGAAAAAAATTCTGATTATTTTTTTATTCTTCATTTCTAATCTCTGACAAATTTATTTAATCTATATGTTTCTATTCTAGTTGAAAAGCACAGAAATAAATCAATCATATGCAATTTCTATTCACAGTCGTTTCACGCATATATATAAGAATTGTCTTAATATTAACATTGCTATTAAGTGACTGAGGTTTAAAATACACTTTAAACTCTATATATACGTGAAACGACTGTGAATAGAAATTGCATATAATTTATAAATTTCTGTGATTTTCAAATAGAAACATATAGATTAAATTGTCAGAGATTATAGAAATGAAGAAAAAAAATCGGATTTTTTTTATGATTGAAATGGGGAGGGTGGGGGGTAGGGATAATCCTGTCCACGAGCACCTGTGACCCTGGCTTCATTTTAAAGCCTCTCTATACAAATGTTTTTTTTTATCTATACCTATAAGCAGAAGGTTTACAATCCAAGCGTAACATCCGACAGATATAATTTCATAATTTGTATCTTATCCTAAATCCACAGAAAACAAATATTCTATTCTGACCATAGGAACATTCATGATCAATTAATTTAGAAGGAGCAGGCAGCCAATGGAGCTAAGATGATTCAGCTTGCTGCTGGTGATGTTGTCGATCCGTCCCAAGAAAAGAAAATAGGCCTATTGACAATTAGACCGCCCAAGTTTTACATTGAAATATTATGTATATAGGAAATAAAAAAAAAATCTTCCCAAGAACCACTGGACCAGAAAAGCTGAAACTTATGTGGAAGCATCCTGGGGTAGTGTAAAATATAAATTGTTCAAATCATGACCCCCAGGGGCAGAAAGGGGCCATAATATGGATGCATGTTTTACATTGAAATGTATGAGAAACAAGAGGCCCATGGGCCACATTGCTCACCCGAGTAACTTTGGTGATGCATTTCTTTACCAGATTTCCCCTCTTGTTATATATTACCCATTGTGGCCCATTCCCCCTCCCCTGTCATGATTATAAGGTATTAATTAGAATTTACACTACTCTATAGGTTGCATCATCAAAGCAAGTTTGATCCTGGTAGCACTTATAGATACTTGGGAATGGACCTGCTCCAAAAACTTTAACCTGGTCACTCATCTGCATGGAAAATGTATTAAGGCAGATTCAGCAATCGAAGCGTGTCTGGTAGTATCAATCCCTAGATGCATGCAAATTTGATCCAAGTTGGGCTGACAGTTACTTGGGAATAAATCTGCTCCAAAACCCTCATCTGGAAAGTGTCGGTCAGGTCCAGCATCCAAATCAAGTCTGGTAGTGTCCATCCCTAGATGCATCATCCATGCAAGTTTGGACCGTGCAGAGCTTATAGTTACTTAGGAATGAACCTGCTCCAAAAAAATTAATCTGGTCACTCATCTGGAAAATGTAGGTCAGATCCAGCATCCAAGCAAGTGTAGTAGTGCCCATCCCTAGCTGCATCAGCCATGCATGTTTGGACCGTATAGGGCTAATAGTTACTTGGGAATGGACCTGCTCTAAAAATTTAACCTGGTCGCGCATCTGGAAAATGTAGGTCAGATCCAGCATCCCAAGCATGTCTGGTAGTGTCCATTCTTGGATGCATCAGGTAGGCTTATACATGTAGTTAATCGGGAATGAATCTTAACTTCTCAAACTTTAATCAAGACGCTGACATCAAAGCCAGGGGTATAGCATAAGCTCATCTCGACTTCCCCCAAGGTGAAATAACAAAAACTAGAAATATGTCCATAGGACATAAATGCCCTACTAAGGTTTTAACAGTACATGTGTAATGCAACATGAAAATTCGAATCTGTCAGTGTATGAAATTTCAGAATATCTTGAATAGTGATGCTGTTGAATTGCTTACATCAGTATCGGCTTATAAAGTTTAAAATGATTTAAGAAAAGTGAGGTCAAGGTCAAAGGTAAGGTCAAAGTAAAACAAATGTTGATGCAGTTGAAAAGCTCTCTGATCAGTATGTGTCACCATATGTAGTCGAAAAAATATTAATGATTTCTTTAAAACTGACTTAATCACAAATTGATAAAAGTGAGGTCAAGGTCAAATGAAAGGTCAAGGTCAAAAATATTGATGCAGATAAATTGCTTACATCCGTATAGTGTGTATATCAGCATATGAAGTTTGACACAAAGAAGATGGGCGCATTTAGCGTGTGATCTGCAGGAATCATTCGTACGAAACATTTATGGTTTAAATGTGGTTGATTTGATTGGCTGCACATAGATGGTCAGATTTAATTTACAAACACGTCCAAGGGTTTTTTTTTTCATTTAGTTTGAAAGACTGTGAGATTATAACATTTATGTCCGTTTTTCCTAGGGAGTATTTATAACAGTAATGTTTCACAAAAAATAAATACCTTAATATTTAATGCATAGGTGCATGATACGTGTGTGTACATTAAAAAATAGAAGATTGGAATTAATTTCGTTGTAGAACCAAAATGAATAAAAATTTATCTCATTCAAAATTTTAATACATCAGTACATACAACGAAACGAACAAAATAAATGGTTGTTTGCAAGAAAAAAAATTAACGCCCCATGCAAGGCTCGAACCAAAAAATTTTTCTCTTCAAGTGCACTGAACAGGCAGCCCAACTTACTGAGCTATCGCCGCTACACAAACACTGTTGACTTTTAAAGGACAAAGAAGCACCACATTCACACATTTGGATTTTGGGGGGAAAAGTTCATTTTTCGTGGTCTCTGGGTCTTCTCTCCATTTATTGAAAACGCGTATTCGTTTCTTTGAATTCAAATACATACAAATAAGGTTAAATAATCATGGAGAGAAGACCCAGAGATAGAAAAAATTTAGAAAAACGTGTTTAAAAATGTACAATTTTGTACCAAATATCTGATCTGGCCAATTTTCAAGTTATTTTTTTAGTAAATCAAAGCTCAATTTCGGAAAATATTTTCCTATTCAGTTGCACAGGAACCCGATAAATAAAAAAAATGTTAAAATTTCATGTGACATGTCGATTAAATTTTCACTTTTCAATTACACCCAGATTCCTGCCGAATGCCAATCAAAAGCACCCTCGTTCTTTATCATGTGAGGTCAAGGTCAAAGGAAAGGTCAAGGTAAAATGCAGTTTAATAGCTCTCATCAGTATGTATCAGCATATGAAGTTTGATAAAAAAAATATCTTTGAATGGTATCTTTAAAACTGAGCTAATCACACTTAAGAAAAGTGAGGTCAAGATCAAAGGAAAGGTCAAGGAAAAAAATGTTGATGCAGTTGAAAAGCTCTCAGTATCAGTATATATCAGCATATGAAGCTTGATAACACTATCTTGAATGGTATCATTCATTAAAACTGAGCAAATCACTCATTTATGAAAAGTGAGGTCAAGGTCAAAGGAAAGGTTAAGGTAAAATATATTAATACAGTTGAATAGCACTCATCAGTATGTATCAGCCTATGAAGTTTGATAACGCTTTTGTACGGCATCTTTAAAACTGAGCTTATCACTGGTCAAGGTCAAAAATATTGATGCAAATAAATTGCTTACATCTGTATAGTGTGTGTATCAGCATATGAAGTTTGACACAAAGAAGATGTGCGCATTTGGCGTGTGATCTGCAGGAATCATTCGTACGAAACATTTATGGTTGATTTGGTTGGCTGCACATAGATGGTCAGATTTAATTTACAAACACTTCCAAGTGTTTTTTTTTCATTTAGTTTGAAAGACTGTGAGATTATAACATTTATGTCCGTTTTTCCTACGGAGTATTTAAAACAGTAATGTTTCACAAAAAATAAATACCTAAATATTTAATGCATAGGTGCATGATACGTGTATGTACATTAAAAAATAGAAGATTGGAATTGATTTCGTTCGAGAACCAAAATGAATAAAAATTTATCATTCAAAATTTTAATACATCAGTACATACAACGAAAATAACAAAATAAATGGTTGTTTGCATGAAAAAAAAATTAACGCCCCATGCAAGACTCGAACCAAAAAATTTTCTCTTCAAGTGCACTGAACAGGCAGCCCAACTTACTGAGCTATCACCTCTACACAAACACTGTTGATTTTAAAAGGACAAAGAAGCACCACATTCACACATTTGGATTGGGGGGGTTTTTTGTGGTCTCTGGGTCTTCTCTCCATTTATTGAAAACGCATATTCGTTCTTTCTTTGAATTCAAATACATGTACATACAAATAAGGTTTAAAAATCATGGAGAGAAGACCCAGAGATAGAAAAAAAAATTAGAAAAAACGTGTTTAAAAATGAACAATTTTGTACCAAATGATTAATTTTCAAGTTATTTTTTAGTAAATCAAAGCTGATGAGCAAGGTCAAGGTCAAAGATGTTGATGCAGTTGAAAATCTCTATCAGTATGTATCAGCATATGAAGTTTGATAACACTATCCTAAATGGTATCTTTAAAACTGAGTTAAACACTCATTTAAGAAAAGTGAGGTCAAAGGAAAGGTAAAGGTAAAAAAAAATGTTGATGCAGTTGCATAGCTCTTATCAATATCTATAATCCTATGAAGTTTGATGAAAATATTTTGGATATAGTTTCTTTGAAACAAAGCTTTGAACTGTGCGATATACGGAAAGTGTGATTGAAGGACAGAAGGACAGCTAGACGGAAAGACAGAATGACGGAAAGCGGACATGACAAACACTTTATGCCCTGGCCATATTCATGGCGGGGCATAAAAATATCTATTTCAAAATTCCAATTTTAATTTGGCCTGAATATAAATTATTTTATTGATTTTTGCAGGCAGTCCTAAAATTCAACAAATGACTCAATGTCTTGAATCACTTTTCTGATAAATTGTACAATCTATCACTTCTATTTGAAACCCCTCAGTATCCTGTACATATAACTGAAGCCTTGAAATTGCAAAAGTAGGTTATCATGATCATGACTTACATTTTGGTTAAAACACTCTGAGAGCCCAGAATAACCAACTGACAATGTGTAATAATTCTGAGCCAAGAAGTATAAGGTCACCTTGACCAACATATTGGTCAATGTTCTACGATTACCCAAATTGCACCAAATGACAAGTTTGATGATTCTAAGTCAATAAGTACTGAAGATGTTTAAATATAACCATAAGTCAAAAGTAGGTCACCATGACCTTCTTTCTGTTTGACGTTATCCAAGGACCAAATACATGTATGCATCAACTGACAAAGTTTGATAATTCAAATTCAATATATACAAATAGCTATAAAACTTTAAATGACAAAATTTGTTATTCTAAGCCAACAAGTACCTGATAATATTTAAATATAGAGATAAAATTTCGAAAGAAGATCAAGGTGACCTATTTTTTGATTGACGTTCTCCAAGGACTAAAGATGCAGAAATTAACAAAGTTTTACTACTCTTAAACAAGTAACCCTTAATAGTTTTACAAATAATATATACTGAAAGTTTGATTCTAAGCCAATTAGTGTATGAGATATTTGATTATAACAATGAAATTTAGGTCACCATGACCTACGTTTTGGTCGAGATTCTTCAAAGACCCAAGATGCATCAACTGATCATAGGCCTTAAAATGTGAAAATGTGCCTCTTAAATTGCCTGCAAAATTCAAAACGTAGGTCACAATGACCAGTGACTTTTCTATCAATATGTTGTTTCATGACGTGAAGATGCATCATATTACAAGATTTAATGACTATTAACCCTTGAGTATTTCAATTCCTGACCTTTGGCTCAGGTGAGCTAAAAAACCAAAGTGACTTTCAAGTTGATACATGAACATGTATATCTCGAATTATTGACATTTTAATAAAATGTAATTTTTGGTTAAATTTAAAAAGACCTTGAGACGATGCCTGTTGCCCCAGGGTGATATCGATGCCTTGAACATTTTTTATTTTCATTATAATTATCCATATCCTTTTATGTAAGTTTGGTGATAATCTGCCCAGTGGTTCTTAAGAAGAAGTATTTTTAGCAACCAATAATTGTGGTTTTATTTACCTAGTAAATACTTCCTCTTTTTAAAGCCTAATCTTCCTCTTGTTTAAGGGTAACAAACCTTGATAGAAGGGGAGCCCTCAGGCCAAGAATTTCCAGTGATAAATTTGACAACTATTAGCCAAGGGGTTCTTGAGCTATGACCCATATTCTTAAACACTTACGCACACCGCACCAAAGGCCATAGCATTATCTCTTCGAGTCTTGAGTTTGAAGAGTTAAAGTCATTTGTCAGTAAATGTGGTAAATTTAAAAATAGATTTACATTCTATTTTTTGTACACTATGCATTAAGGAGGCTCATTACACCACTTTTTGATGACGTACTACACAAAAAAAATAAACCTCCATTGTGTCGACCGGTTTGCTCAGGGAACGAGTAGTGTAAGTACCTCTATAATATGACCCTGACCTTTAAAACGCTTTAAAAATAGATGAAACATGCGGTGTTGTAAACACACGCATTCTCAATTTATAGTCGCAATTCGATCTTGGGAAAAGTCAAAAAATTAAGTGAACTGAAATTAACACTTTTATACGTCATTTAAAACATGAAAATGTATAGTTATTAAAAATCGCTTTTGAATTTCCAAATAAAAAAGTAATAATTCTGCGCTGACATCAAGATTTGATAAATATATTAAAACTTTTAAAAATTTGTGACACGCTTATGTGTTAAGGGTGTGATATTCAGAAAATATAACTCAAATGTAGGACAATCTTACTAAGAAAAAGATATGTAAATGATTTAAAACTTCTTTTTGGTTTAAAGTAAAAACTACACGATGATCGGCGACAGTAACGTAAATATCGATTTCTGCTATAAAATGTGGTTTTCTCCTAAGACAATCATTCAAACTACAACAAACAATTGTTGCATTTTAATCAACAACCAACAGTGGTTCATATGAGTGGCAGAAAATAAAATTTATTTGAAATTTTATATTACTTAAAACGCGGGACATTATTTAAAGCGAATTGAGACTATAAATTGAGAATGCGTGAAACTGTGAAAACAAACACGGATTCATTATGCATAAACCAAGAAGAATTGCTTTTAGGCAGAAACAAAAGAAAGCAACAGTCAAATCTTCGCCAAACAAGTAATGTCAATTTCATAGCCATGCATGCAGTGAACTCTATCAATCACTGACATGTATGTATGGAGGAAATTCGAGTTAAAATCTACAACCTTGAAATTAAAATTTTATTTAATTGCGCTATTTACTGTGTTGGTGTTGATTTATATATATTTTTTTATTGATTTAAATGTATCCTCTGGCAATTTAAAGCTTTATTATGAATTTCAGATGTAATGTCAAACGTTCCATAGTGTATTGAGTCTTGGCTAATTAGGAAAGATAAATCTTGAAAGTTGACTTTTTATACCAAATATTTTTTAAATTGGATTTTTCATTTCGTTTAAACATTCTTCATTCAATTTGTCACAAGTAATTCATTGAAATACATTCCTTGTCTCTTCAGAACACATTTTTTAAACGTTTGCATGGAATAAAAAGATAACGACATTAATTGTTTTCTAGGAGAAAATTATTTTTTCTAATAAAATTATTATCAGGTATTATGAGGTATTTTCACTTTGTGTACTTGTCTTAAGAAGATGCCCATCATTTGACACTGAAAGTTCTGAAATTCTGTGAATAATAAACCTGAAATAAAACATTTCACTAAAATAAAACAACCAGAAGTCTCTGTCAAGACTGAAGCTCTACTGGCTTGTATTTATAGCAAAGGAAGAGAAAAGTTCTTAAGAAGTTGGGACTTGAAACTTTACCACAGCAATGAAAAGAATAATGATCCTTGATCAAGTCTCTTTATGTTCTTAGTATAGTTTACTTGCATGCAACATATATTATAATCAGACTTAAACTGCAGGAGGAGTAGCATTTTGAGATTTTTTAACAGAAATTTCTATTTTTAGTTACCATGGCAACACCGTTCATCGAAATCAAAAACCAAAAAACAGAATTACGTATCTTAGTGTAGTCTACTTGTGTGCCAAGTTATATTGAAATCAGACCAAAACTGTAGGAGGAGTAGCATTTTGAAAGATTGTTTACAGACAGACAGACAGACGGACAGACAGACAGACAGACGGACAGACAGACGGACGGACGACGGACGCATTACTATCGCATAAGCTCTTCTGGTCTCTGACCAGTAGAGCTAAAAACTAAAAAAATTCTATAAAAAATATTTATGATACCAATACCCCCATCTGGATATTTGACATCTACATTATAAGTGGTAATGTATTGAAATCTAAAGTAAACTGTGGATGTAATGAGCCACCTTAAATATAACCTTTTGTTGTTGTTCATCTATAACTAATATAAATACACACTCTTTATGTAGATACATGAAGTATTGTGCAGCACAGTGACTTATATAGAATTCATGACAATGAACCAGACATCAAATTAATCTTTATTTCCTCGAGGAAGTATGTATATTACAATTCAAATTCAACACATAGTTTGCCAAAATAATTTTTTTTTTCAATCTTTTATTTTCAGAATATTAATGTACTCTCTGAATTTTACATTTTTTTTTCTTAAATTTTGATTGATTTCCAAGAAGAACAGGTATATACAGAGTAGATAAAAATGACACCATATTTTTGACAATCAACATCATAAGCTTCAACAAAAATCCCACTTGTCACATCCTCATTGATGCAGATTTGATACGAACTCCTTGCCCCCATCTTAGTTCTTTTTCTTTGAGCACGAGTAGTTTCCCTTGATAGCACTCTTCAGTGTCCACTTTATTTAACAACAACAAATCAGACATTGAGTTCCACTTTTCCTCCTGCCTTAAGTTTCTCTGCATATTTCTTCAGGCTTGGTTCTACCTCCATTTCTATGAACTTAGTTACCTGCAAAATAAGAAGATTAAAAAAGATTACCTGTTAAAAAATCAATATAAAAACCATTTGAACAGCATAGGGGATTTGTTATACATTTGTTGCTACAATAATTTCTTATCTAATAAATGTGCCAAATAAATTCTCAATATATCTACAAAAAAAAATTCATCTGATGGTTAATTTTTTTACCCCCAGCATCCTCAAGGTTAGATGATAAAAACCTTTGTTAAAAATTGAAAATAACACGAGTCATGCTTATATGAGTATAATGAACAAGTTTTACTGCGTAGTTTTTAATTTTTCATTCAAAGTTTCACAATAACAGGATTCAAGTGAAAAAAACAAAATTGTAGTACTACAGATTAACCCCCTTCCCCGGAGTCAAGCATTTTAATGCATATATACCATTTCCTATTTCTAATGCAAAATCATGCATATACCGTTTCCCTGCAATCAGTAATATTTCATGCACTTTCAAAAGTAAATTTAATCTTAAATTTACTGCCAATTCCCATATGAAAAATATGATTGTATTAAAAATACTACAGTCATAATTATTTACGCATAACTTAAGAGAAAATTGTACCGTTCTAAAAAGTGCTCGCAGGGATGAGGTAATGTCATATATTTCTATGACGTGTACATTTAGTGTATGTTGCATCACAGTTCAGTAAGTTGTAAAGAGGTAATAAGGATGCTTGAAGAAAGTAGAAATTTGATAATCAAAGAAGGTTTACAATATCTTAATATTTTTTAACTTTAACACTTGCATCATTTGCAACAAAAAGGCCCAAAAATATATAACAATCCAGCTATCCAGTTTTTTTAATTGTATCACCTGTCCATAACAGTACTAAACTTTGTTTAATTAGGACTATAAGTACAATTCTCTGTTATCCTTGGTATTCCAGTAAGGGGTGGCATTCTCAATGCTGCATAATAAATGTCTCTCAAATGGTGACCTAGATTCTCTTTAATATGGAATATATGGAGATAACGAACAGTATTCAAAATCAAAAGTCTAGAAAACAAAAAACAAAATAGGAGCAGAGCAAACACGGACCTCTGAAACATCAGAGGTGGGTATCAGGTGCCATGGAGGAGTGAGTAAAATGGTTAAGAACAAAGTGGTAAAGAAATTAATAACACCAGCAACAAGAATGAGCCAATCCATGATAGTGGGATCTATTTGTCCTGGTATATCCAGTACTAGTCTAAGATACCACAGCATCTCAAAACATCCCTGAGTTGAACTACTGACCTGATATAATCAGTACTAGTCACCACAGTACTAGTCTAGATACCACAGTGTCTCAAACCCACCTGAATTGAACTATTGACCTGATATAATCAGTACTAGTCACCACAGTACTAGTCTAGATACCACAGTGTCTCAAACCCACCTGAGTTGAACTATTGACCTGATATAATCAGTACAAGTCACCATAGTACTGGTCTAAGATACCACAGCATCTCAAAACCCACCCGACTTGAACTATTGACCTGATATACTGTAAATTGGTTTAATTCCACAGTGTTAAAATTTCACGATTTTTTAAAAAGTACGAATCGCGATGGTTTTAATTTCACGCTGCTAGAAATTACGTCAATTTAAATTTCGCGCATTCAGTTCATGTCCGTATCCACTGTCTCAGTTTTAGACCGTATCGAATGTCTCTAATTGTGCCTCTGGCGGTAAATACAAAAACACTTTGTGAATTGAAACTCACTTATAACACCAGATGAATCATACTCACTACTAAATTACGTGTTTAGACCTGTAACACTAAAATTAGTTTGATTTTGAGATAATCGTCAGAGAAAAAACTGGGTTAGAAATGGAAAACTCTGAATTAAAAAGTCAAATTCTCCCATATTGCCGAACCCTCTTCAAATTACGGACGAAACAGAAGCGCAGATTACAACTAAATGCAATGAGGAAATCGAAAAGATTGAATGCAGTACTCCAACAAAAAAAAGAAAGCGAGGTGAATATGGCAGTTATTCACCAGAAACTAGAGCCAAAATGGCAAAATATGCGATCGAAAAATGGGCCTACAAAAACCGCTAGTCATTTCAGTAAAACGCTGGGAAGACAAGTAAATGAAAGTACTGTGAGAAGCATAAACCAGAAGTCTCTGTCGAGACTGTAGCTCTACTGGTATGTACTTATCAAAAACCATTGCACTATTTTATGTATCTTTGTGTTGTCTACTTGTGTGCCAACTTATTTTGAAATCAAACTAGAACTGTAGAATGAGTAGCGTTTTTAAGGAATTTCACAGAAAATTCTATTTTTAGTAACCATGGTAACACCGTTCATCAAAATCAGAAACTGATGCACTATTCTATGTATCTTAGGGTAGTCTACTTGTGTGCCAAGTTATACTGAAATCAGACCAAAACTGTAGAAGGAGTAGCGTTTTTAAAGAAATTCACAGAAAATTCTATTTTTAGTAACCATGGCAACATAGTTCATCAAAATTAAAAACCCATGCACTATTCTATGTATCTTAGTGTATTCTACTTGTGTGCCAAGTTATATTGAAATCAGACCAAAACTGTAGAAGGAGTAGCGTTTTAAAGGAATTTCACAGAAAATTCTATTTTTAGTAACCATGGCAACACCGTTCATCGAAATCAAAAACCGATGCACTATTCTATGTATCTTAGTGTAGTCTACTTGTGTGCCAAGTTATATTGAAATCAGACCAAAACTGTGGAAGGAGTAGCGTTTTAAAGGAATTTCACAGAAAATTCTATATTTAGTAACCATGGCAACACCGTTCATCGAAATTAAAAACCCATGCACTATTCTATGTATCTTAGTGTAGTCTACTTGTGTGCAAAGTTTTATTGAAATCAGACTAAAATTGTAGGAGGAGTAGCGTTTTGAAAAATTGTTTACAGACGGACAGACAGACAGACAGACGGACGGACGCCGGACGCATTACTATCGTATATGCTCTTCTGGTCTCTGACCAGTAGAGCTAAAAAACACTACCTGGCGAGTCCCAGCAAATCGAAGCACTGAAGTTTACCACACTCTCCCCGGGGGCGTCCTTTAAAACTAGGCCCATATGATGAACTTGTGAAAGCATACGTTCGTAAATTACGTGTAGCAGGGGGAGTTGTGAATTCACAGATTGTAATGGCTGGAGCAAGGGGAGTTATTTTATATAAAGATAAAACTCTTCTTAAAGAAAATGGAGGGTCCATTGAAATCACAAAAGACTGGGCCTTATCACTATTTAAACGCATGGGCTATTCGAAAAGAAAGGGCACGAAAGGTATTAAACATTTCCCAGATGATTTCGAAGAAATAAAATGTGGATTTAACAAGCGCATTATTGACAATGTCAAGCAATTCAACATTCCAGATGAGTTAATAATTAACTGGGACCAAACAGGTGTTAACCTTGTACCGAGTGGAGAATGGACAATGCACGATACTGGTAAGATTTTGTTTTAATTTCTAATTGAATATAATCCTTCTAATTTCATTACTCTAAATAACGACCTAAATTTAAAAAAAAAAAAAACTTTCAAGACAGTTTGAATCGTTTTAATGATTTCACTGATAATTAGGTAATCAATTATCTCTATAGGTGCCAAACAAGTCCCCATTAAAGGAGTTGACGACAAGCGACAAATCACCGCTGTGTTATCGGTTTCAAAGTCTGGTGTCTTATTACCCACGCAATTATTATATCAAGGTCATACTGACAAGTGTCACCCCAATTACAATTTCCCTAAAGACTGGGACGTATTTCATAGTGAAAACCATTGGAGTAATGTGGAAACAATGCAGAGATACGTTGAGAAGATCATTGTTCCCTACATAGAGCGGGTACGTGACGAACTGGATTTGCCTTTGAGACAAAAAGCTTTGTGTATTTTTGATGTTTATAAGGCGCACCAAGATAAATCCCTTCTAAATTTTATGGAGGAAAAGGGCATTAAAGTTGTGTTTGTTCCAGCTGCATGTACAGACCGTTTACAACCTCTGGACATCCAAATTAACGGCAGATTTAAATCCCTCTTGAAATCCGAATTCCAGATGTACTATGCGAATGAAATAAAATCTTCTCTGGAAAAGGGTGTCGACATTGAGGATATCGAAGTTGACTTGCGCTTGTCCAAAATGAAACCCATTCATGCGAAATGGCTTGTAAAAGCAACTGATCAGCTTGGAAAGGACACAGAATTGATTGTACAGGCATTCGAAAAAGCAGGGATATAATTAGACTAAAGTTAAACTAATTGCCATAACATTGTTTACGTACAAATTAAATCATGATGCAATTTATTTGAAATTGAATTTCAAACTGTATTACTGTACTACTTAATACATGTTTCAAAATGAAAATAAAAAGAATGTAAACACATAGTACGTTTTCTTCCGATATGGCATTTATTGCATTCCACAAATCTGAGTTATCTCTCTTTGTCTCTAAAGGAAATATAATACGGCGCAATAAACAAGGTTAAAACATTGAAACGTTTTTGAAAACTTATTGAAGTATTCACGATGGGTTTAATTTCGCGGGGAAATGATAAATCGCGAACATAGTGAAATTAAAACCATCGTGATTATTTGCCAATTTACAGTAATCAGTACAAGTCACCACAGTACTAGTATAAGATACCACAGTACTAGTATAAGATACCACAGCATCTCAAAACCCACCTGAGATGAAGCTCGTCCTGTGAAGGTTTGTGGATCCAGAAGGGAATCCAGTTCTCCATGGATTGGCTTAAAATAGTTGGATTTCCTGATCCGTTCCGTGAGGTCATTATCACCACCTTCTTGTTTTACCACACGCCCCGCCTCCTGAGACAAAACACGGATCTGTTCATGACATTCCTGAAAAGAAAAGAAAGTTTTATAAAATTCTCCCACATATAATTTGTTACAGTAATTACAAAAACACGTATAAAAGACAATTTTGGTTATAATGACTTCCAGAGACAGGGCTCGACATTAACTTTTTTTCCTACTTGTCCATTCGGACAAGTGACCAAGATATTTACTTGTCCGAACTTCAACTTCACTTGTCCGAAAATTTTTCAATGAATGTCTTGTTATGTCAACTTGAAAACAATCAAAAAATTAAATGTGCTTGATTTATAAGTGTTGTTATTGATAAATAATACAAACACATATAAAACTAAAATTTATCTAGACTTCCTGTCCTGACAGTAAATGTTCGCAAGTGAATCTGTAATATCAATTAAATATATTCCAAACTCGCAAACGTCGTGAGATCCACGCCATGCAATAGTATGGCTGCAATTAGTGAACGTCGATCCCGATCAAGTGTGAACTTACATAGCGTTTGATATCGGGATCGAAATTCAGGTTTATGTACTGCTTCCGTTTATATTCGATAAACTTTACAATAGTTTTTTTTTTAATTATTATTATTTGAAGACTTCTTTACATAGAAAAATCACTTGTCCAATCGGACAAGTGCCCAGCAATATTCACTTGTCCGAAATTTTTTTTCATTGGTACCGGACAAGCGGACAAGCGTTAATGTCGAGCCCTGGGAGAGGAAATAAATATGTGCTATAAATATTTTCTATTCGCAGAATTTTTTGGAGTAGGTACATGAAACAATCTATTTGCAAAAAAATTTAATTGTCCTTTAAATACTACTCTTTATTAATAAAGTGCCACGCCACGACATGATACGCCCGTCAAAAAATTACCAATTTTCTTGAACAGTTTAGGTGCAAAAAAATCACATCAACCTTGATTTTAAGATTTCAATGATTTTTCCATTCCTTAAAATATTTATCCATCCCCTATGATGTAGGCATCAATTATAATAAATATTACATCACTGATAGATTTCTGTGCTGGTTGTGTTAGACCTTGTCAAATGCCCATCATCAAATTAGTCTTAACAACTTAATCTATACCAAATTAATTTTGAAAAAAAAGGCTGGCCATCAAATGACATATGTTACAAACTGACCAGCAGTTCTTCTGTCTAATCCCCAAAGGGGTGCTTAATCAGAGCGACTGAGACAGCTAGCCTTCCCACATTGAACTCATTAATTAATCTTTAACTGGATGCTTGTCTACTCATTACTACCAAGAGATGAATGGGTCTGCACTATCTACTATAATTTTTTTTTAAAAACATATAAAATACTCTCAGATTTTTTTTTTTGGTTGAGATTTAAGGTAAGGTTGCGTCTCCCTCCAACTTTTATTTTTTTTTAATATGCACACATGCTATATATCAATTTATTCAGGGAGATTAGCTTCATCATTTAATATGATTTTCAAAGATATTGCCCGTCCCATTTTTTTAGTAAAAGACGCCAAATTTAACGTATTTCATATTTCACCTCGAATATTATTTTCATTGAAAAAATTGATTTATTTTATTAATTATCAAACTTTTATAATTAAAATGACCTGAATTAGTA
>PRKT01001116.1:31905-50250 GCA_003671525.1 Saccostrea glomerata
TTTACTCATTGCACGCGCCCGCACGTGCATGCGAATGCGCGCAAAATGACCTTCGTTCGGCACATCTACACAACATGCCTACTAACCCTAAAAAGGTTTTAACTTAGTTTGGTGAACAGTTTCTGAGAACACTTCCGGACAAAAAAGTACCGGAGAAGAAATAAGAAGAAAAAAGAATAATAACTAGAGCAAAGCTCGTTGCAAAGCAACGAGTAGGTCTTCCGTCCTGTTTGACCGGAAGTAGCTTTCATTTTCAACAAAAAATGAGAAATAACGCCTAGAAATGGTTTGAATTCTCTAAAGCTATGTTAATTAATGCAAAAATAAGCATTTTTTGCTACTTCCGGTTTAACCGGAAGTGACAACGACGGATGGAAAATTAATTTTTAAGCTCCAAGAGACATATGTTATCAAAAACTTGAAAAGAACAGCAAATAAACCCGTTTTTGACTACTTCCGGTTTGGCCGGAAGTGACGACGCCGGACGTATTTTGACGACTTAGATAGATTAAGCTTGTCATTTTGAACTACTTTGCTTCTTTGAAGTATTACAAATTCTCAATTCTTTTCGAGATATCAAGTAAAAATCTTTTGCCCCTCTAGATCCCTTATTTTAGGGGTCAGCCCTTTTTTCGAGATATCATTTGAAAGATCTTAGAATTCTTCACAATTTTTGTTCTATATGTTTTAACAAAATATTTTCAAGTAAAAAGATATAATAGAAAAAGTGTAAAAAAAATTTGAAACGCTCAATATGGCTATTTTCAGACCATACCGAGCCTTAACGTGCAGTACTTCCGGTGAAGGTTAACAACACAATGCAAATCTACATTTGTTGCTCTATCTTCCAGACAAGGTTTCATCTTCCTGTGATGAGCGATTTTTAAGAAGAGCGACGGACAAAATGACCCTTAAAAATCACAAAATTGCGAAAATTTTCGAACCGGAAGTGACGTCATCAAAATAAAAAAAAAATGCATCAAGTTTTTAATATGTTCTATCAGACCTGAAAGTTTCATAAAAATCTTACGAGCCGTTTTCGAAAAATCGCGTGCACAAAATCGGGGAGAAAAAAAATAATAAGAAAAACAGTGGAAAAGAAACAAACGAATAACAAGAAGGTCTTCCGCTGTAAATTACTTGCCCTCCAACCAAAAATGGTTGTCCCGGGCATCGGGCAATGCTATTTGTCTAGCCCTGCAGCTCTCTAGATTGATTGTGACAACTTAATACGGGTCCAGACATTGAGATAATGTCATACTTAATTTCTGTGATATTTTAGGCCAGCTCAGCTGTCTACGGTGGGTAAGAGGGCCTGTCTCTGGATACAGGACCTGTTGATGGACCTCAGGAACCTGGAGAACGCCCAGGATAACATCAGGTTCAGAGGAGTGAAGGGCACCACAGGAACACAGGCTAGCTTTCTCACCTTGTTTGAAGGAGATGAGGAGAAGGTTTGTTCTCAGTTTATCTGATTAAAATAGAAAAGTGGTTACCCTTATTTTCTAGAGTTCTTTAAATCTTACACTCAGAGGTACATCTTCTAAGGGAGCAATACCGTATAAGTGGAAATTTTAGCGAGACACAAATTTAGCATTTGTCCTTATAAATAGGTATTTCATTTTTAGCGAAATGTAATTTTAGGGATTTAAAAAAGCTCTCTTTAAGAAGCTATTACAACTAAAGTGCAATTAATTTTTAGCAATATTCAATTTTAGCAATCTTGGCACCCTAGCTAATTATGCCAAAATTAAATCCTCGCTAAAAATTCTGCTTATACGGTAGCTTGTCTATCATAAATTCATCGAGCCAGATTTAAATGCCTATAATTGTTCTCTCCATACGATTTGTTTAGACTGTGTGCAGTTTTTGCCATGACTTGTTTAAATGTTGTAGGTATTGACTGTAACAATGTAATGATTGAGTACATGTTTGGAATCTATTCCAGTTAAAGTTTTAGGAGTAGGTCCATTCCCAAGTACCTATAACATGTATAAGCCCTTCCTGCACAAAACTTGCATGGATGATGCATCTAGGGATTGGCACAACCAGACTTGCTTCAAATGCTTGATCTGACCTACATTTTCGAAATTTAGTGACCATGGCAATGCTTTTGGAGTAGCTATGTAATTTTATGACCCGTTATGATTTAAACTGCATGAATGATGCATCTAAGGATGGACTATTCCAGACTTGTTTCAGACGTAGGAAATGAAAGACATTTTCTTGATCAGTGAACATGTTCAAGTTTTTGAAACAGGTCAATTCCCAATGAACTATAAGACCTTATCATAAACAGAACTGGCATGAATTTTGTTGTCAGAATGCAAACTTTCTATAAAAAAAAAATATGATGTGAGATTTGCATTACTACTGATAACATTCGTCAAGGTGAGCTTTAAACTTATGATTATCTATGTTTTTAATTACTGTTCAGGTTGAAAAGCTTGATAGGCTGGTCACAGAGATGGCAGGATTCAAACAGTGAGTAACTATTAAATGAAAGACATTTTCTTGATCGGTGAACAGGTTCAAGTTTTTGAAACAGGTCAATTCCCAAGAACTATAAGACCTTATCATAAAAAGAACTTGCATGAATATTGTTGTCAGAATGCAAACTTTCTATAAAAAAAAATATGATGTGAGATTTGCATTACTACTGATAACATTCGTCAAGGTGAGCTTTAAACTTATGATTATCTATGTTTTTAATTACTGTTCAGGTTGAAAAGCTTGATAGGCTGGTCACAGAGATGGCAGGATTCAAACAGTGAGTAACTATCTGAAGTTTATTTTTATTATTTTTTTTTTGGTACTTAATGTAATGTATGTGCTAATTTTATCAAGACTTACTATTCTTATATTATGAGCTCTCCTGTAAAAGAAGGTAATAAATCAGTTCTTAACCCACAATGGTGTTGTGAATACACTACATGGTGTCAGAAGCGGTTTGATATCTCCCTTTTCCATCGCCATCTGCAGAAATAAGTGCTGCAGTTGTACATAAGAAGATTCAAGTATTATGATGAATGCGACGAATCCAGCTGTCACGCCGAAATTTAACTGGGAGTGCCTTTAACATGGTGACCACACAAAAGCTTTAAAAATGCGGGTTATGACTTTAGAAGTCTTTCTTGATTTCTCTCTACTTTCTCTTTCATATTTATCAGGTTTGATGTCTTTGTTTATTGTTTATAAAACGAAGTATTTGTTTTAATTGATTCTGTTTCTTCATATACGTATTACACTTTTTTTTAATGACAAACATATTTACGTGTTTGTGATTATTTTATCTGACGTATCTTAACAAATTATGAAATATCTAACTTTTATTAAACCTCCGTAGGACGTATATGGTGTGTGGACAGACGTATTCCCGTAAAGTGGACATCGACAGTCTCAACGTATTGGCCAGTCTGGGGGCCTCTATACACAAGGTGATTCTCTCTGTTGTTAATTTTACTGTGATGGTCGTACGAGCCAGTCTAGACGCCTCTATATACAAGGTCATTCTATCTATTTACCGTCAAAAGGTTGTCATTCTTATCTGATTCTATAAGGTGCTATTTAAATTTGACATTTAAAAATTTAGAAAAAAATGAAACTTTAGGGACTTAATTTTAAGATAACAAATAATTGCATCAACTCAAAGTACCATATTTCCAGGTTTTTTTCGTGTGTTGGAAATTTTGCAAAAAAAAGGTAGATTAGTACAATCTTTATTCTGCGTAAGTTATTTTTTAAAATTGAAGATTTTTTGTTTAAAATTGTCACGTTATAGCTAACATATTTTCTGCGTGTTTTATATTTTGTGAATTAAAAATGATCGCATAAAATGCGAAAAATAGATCATCGTGAAAAAAAAACCGGATATACCGTAGGCTTTACATATTTTAATTCTTAATAGTTGAATTTTTATGAAATCAAACTAGTTTATAAGGATTGTTAATGGATGGACAGGAAGAAGAGAATAAGAAATAACATATATGGCTTTTGTAGATATGTACAGACATCAGACTATTGGCTAACTTCAAGGAGTTAGAAGAACCATTTGAAAAAGATCAAATTGGTGAATAATTCTACCTTATTAAAATTTAAAAGAAAAAAAAAAAGCAGGTCTATAAGATTAACAAGGTTTCTGTATGTTAAAGATCAAGGTGAAGGTCAAGGATAAATCTTTGATTGTGCCATAAATAAAAGTCAGATGTGTCATTCACAACATTGTTGTTGTTTTACAGGCTCCAGCGCCATGCCGTACAAGCGTAATCCAATGAGAAGTGAGCGTTGTTGTGCGTTAGCGCGTCACCTGATCTGTCTGGTACAGGATCCTCTGATGACGGCGTCCGTACAGTGGATGGAACGGACACTAGATGATAGTGCTAACAGGTACAGGCAATTCAGTGATACATATCAAAATAGAGCTGTTCTAGGACTCGTTCAGCGAATACATAGCATTGAGAGAAAAAACCGTACTGTACCACATTGCATTTCCCAGGATTATCAGGACTTATTCAGTGGACTTGGATGCTTACCAGGCACATACTCAATCAAGGTGGATGAAAATATTCAGCCAGTGATACATGTACATCCTCCACGCAAGATTCCCATAGCCTTGAGAAACAAGGTCATGGAAGAGCTCGACAGAATGGAGCGTGAAGGAGTGATTGTGAAGCAACGCGAGCCGACGAAATGGGTCAACTCCATGATAACTGTTACGAAGTCGAATGGAAAGATCAGGATTTGCATTGATCCTCGGGACCTAAACCGTGCCATACTTCGGGAACATTTTCCCTTAAAAGACTGTTGAAGAAGTTGCAGCTAGGATGCCTGGAGCCAAGATCTTCAGCAAATTAGATGCCACCTCTGGATTTTGGCAGACCAAACTAGATGACGAGATTTCGAAACTCTGCACATTTAATTCTCCGTTTGGACGTTATCGATTCACTGGAATGCCCTTCATAATCAAGTCCGCACCTGAAGTGTTTCAACGTGCCATATCCGAGATGATTCAGGATCTTGATGGGACAGAGGCGATTATTGATGATATCATAGTATGGGGAACCACAGAAGCTGAACATGGCAGACGTTTGAAGGCCTTATTCGATCGAGCAAGACAACATAACTTGAAGCTCAGCGTGGACAAGTGCAGACGCTCAGAGCTGACGTACGTGGGACTCGGGTCTGAAACCCGATCCTGAAAAAGTCCGTGCTGTACAGGAAATGGACCGTCCCAATAATGTGAAGGACTTACAAACATTTATGGGCTTTGTTCAATATTTAGGGAAGTTTATGCCCAATCTATCAAAAGTTGGCAGTCCATTACGACAATTACTGGACAAAAACTCTCTATGGAAATGGGAAAGTGAACAGGAAGAAAGCTACGAGAAATTGAAACGCATGACTACTAGTGCACCGATCCTTCAGTACTTTGATCCAAACAAGCCAGTGATGTTGTCCGTAGATGCCAGTTCTAAAGGACTAGGTGCAGTGTTGATTCAGGAAGATAAACCAGTTGCATAAATCACGCGCACTGACAGAAACACAACAACGATATTCACAGATTGAGAAAGAACTCTAGCTATTCTCTATGGATGTACAAAATTCTATGATTATGTATATGGTCACAGTGTACTTGTTGAATCGGACCATAAGCCTTTGGAAAGTATCTTCAAGAAACCTGTTCTATCTTCACCTCCAAAACTACAAAGATTTGTGTTAGCGCTTGAAAAGTATGACATTCAAGTAATTTACAAACCTGGAAAGAAAATGTTCTTGGCTGATCATTCCTATCTGAAAGAGACTAAGGAAGCCCTTGTACCAGATCTACATGTGAATGAGATACATCTTACTTCATACTTACCTGTGTCACAGGAAGTACAGGACAGGATCCGGAAGGAAACAGGTCAAGATGATGAGTTACAGCAACTCTTGGACACAATCTTGGATGGATGGCCAAACAACAAAGCAGACCTTTTACCGGAAATTAGAGCCTACTGGAATTTCCGTGATGAACTTTCATGCATTGATGGTATTTTCTACAAGTCACACAAACTGGTTGTCCCAAAGTCGATGCAGAATGAAATGCTGGAGAAGCTACATATTGGACACCAAGGAATTGTGAAGACTAAAAACCGAGCGAGAGACATTCTCTTTTGGAACGGTATGGGAAGAGACATAGAGAACCTCGTGAGCGCATGTGCAACTTGTGCCAAATATCAGGCTGCTAATCCTAAGGAACCAATGATCCCAAGCGAACTTCCATCAAGACCGTGGTCAAAGATTGGAATGGATCTGTTTGAACTTAGTGGAAACCATTACTTACTGGTAGTTGATTATTTATCAAAGTGGCCGGAGCTTGCCAAACTGGAGTCGCTTACCTCTAAGTGCGTGATCACTCATTTGAAAAGCATGATTTCCAAATATGGAATTCCGGATATCATGATTAGTGATAATGGACCACAGTTCAGTAGTTATGAATTCAAGGAGTTTGTGAAATCGTATTTCATCACACATACCACGACCAGTCCGTACCATGCTCAGAGTAATGGACAGACCGAGGGAATGGTTCAGACCATGAAACGTCTTATTACCAAATCTCAAGATCCATACTTAGCTCTTTTGGAGTATCGGAACACCAAGATTGACGGTATTGATATGTCACCAGCTCAGCTATTTCTAGGACGCAGACTGAAGTCTATCTTACCTACAGCCGTACCTCTACTGAAATCTTGGGTAGATGACAACGCATTGGTCAAGATGAAACGTCGACAGGAAAAACAGGAAGAGAACTTCAACAGACACGCTAAGAAGGAACCACTTAAACCTCTCAAGGCAGGAGACTCCGTAATGATGCAGAGCCAATCAGGACAATGGACAAGCGGAAAAGTTAAAGACTTGCACCCTACAAAACGTTCATATGTCATCGAGAGCAAAGGACGATGCTACAGACGTAACCGCAAATTCCTGAGACCTACTCGTGTCCGAAATAACTCAGTCTCCAGAGATGATGTCCCTGCGTATACCGATGTCACATTGCGTACCAAGACCAATCAGAGCACCAATGATACATCAGCAGCTTCAGATGTGCAACCAAATACCGTTACTGAGACAGCTAGATCTGACGTCGAACCACCAGCCGAAAACCCTGCGCATTTTACCCGTAGTGGCCGCTGTGTGAAACTCCCTGCGCGATACCGATAAACTTTACTGTTTATCATAATTGAATACTGAACTAATTAATATTTCATCAAATTTATTTTGGGTTACAGTTTATAATGTACTTTAATTATCTTAAATCCAATGTCCATGGGAAGTATCAAATTTTGTAAGGGGAAGGATGTAATGTATGTTCTAATTTTATCAAGAGTTACTATTCTTATATTGTGAGCTCTCCTGTAAAAGAAGGTAATAAATCAGTTCTGGTGTTGTGAATACACTACACTTAAAAAGTAAGAATCTTAATTTATATAGACCCCCCTCCCACACAAAACTCTGTTGTTCTAATCAGCTTTACTTTTTAAAAACAAATCCTCTTTTAAAAAAGCATTTATTTAAAAAAAAGCTCTGTTTTGAATAGTAAACATGCCTTTAACATGGTGACCACACAGAAGCTTTAAAAATGTGGGTTACGACATTAGAAGTCTTACTGGATTTCTTTCTACTTTCTCTTTCATATTTATCAGGTTTGATGTCTTTGTTTATTGCTTATAAAATGAAGTATTTGTTTTAATTGATTCTGTTTCTTCATATACTTTTAACACTTTTTTTTCAATGACAAACATATTTACGTGTTTATGATTATTTTATCTGACGTATCTGAACAAATTATGAAATATCTAACTTTTATTAAATCCCTGTAGGACGTATATGGTGTGTGGACAGACGTACTCCCGTAAAGTGGACGTCCACAGTCTCAACGTATTGGCCAGTCTGGGGGCCTCTATACACAAGGTGATTCTCTCTGTAGTTAATTTTACTGTTGTACTAGCCAGTCTGGGGGCCTCTATACACAAGGTGATTCTCTCATGTTGTTAATTTTACTGTGATGGTCGTACGAGCCAGTCTAGAGGCCTCTATATACAAGGTCATTCTATCTATTTACTGTCAAAGGGTTGTCATTCTTATCTGATCCTTTAAGGTGCTATTTAAATTTGACATTTAAAAATTTAGAAAAAAAATGAAACTTTAGGGACTTAATTTTAAGATAACAAATAATTGCATCAACTCAAAGTACCTTATTTCCAGGTTTTTTTTCGTGAGTTAGAAATTTTGCAAAAAAAGGTAGATTAGTTCAATCTTTATTCTGCGTAAGTTATTTTTTAAAATTGAAGATTTTTTGTTTAAAATTGTCACGTTATAGCTAACATATTTTCTGCGTGTTTTATATTTTGCGAATTAAAAATGATCGCATAAAATGCAAAAAATAGATCATCGTGAAAAAAAAAACGGATATACCGTAGGCTTTACATATTTTAATTCTTAATAGTTGAATTTTTTATGAAATCAAACTAGTTTATAAGGATTGTTAATGGATGGACAGGAAGAAGAGAATAAGAAATAACATATATGGCTTTTGTAGATATGTACAGACATCAGACTATTGGCTAACTTCAAGGAGTTAGAAGAACCATTTGAAAAAGATCAAATTGGTGAATAATTCTACCTTATCTTATTAAAATTTAAAAGAAAAAAAAAGCAGGTCTATAAGATTAACAAGGTTTCTGTATGTTAAAGATCAAGGTGAAGGTCAATGATAAATCTTTGATTGTGCCATAAATAAAGGTCAGATGTGTCATTCACAACATTGTTGTTGTTTTACAGGCTCCAGCGCCATGCCGTACAAGCGTAATCCAATGAGAAGTGAGCGTTGTTGTGCGTTAGCGCGTCACCTGATCTGTCTGGTACAGGATCCTCTAATGACGGCGTCCGTACAGTGGATGGAACGGACACTGGATGATAGTGCTAACAGGTAGACACAAATCAGTGAGAAACACTAGACGATACCACTAACAGGTACAGAGAAGTCAGTGGTACATTTCAAAGTAGAGCTGTATGTATTACAAATATTTTGTAGTTTTTGTGCTGAGTATCTAAACTCCTGAGGCGTGGATTGAAGTTTCTCTGTTTGGTGCATTTTCATGACTATTAGTATCAGATTTGTGGCCATTTGGTGACATTAAACACCGGTGTTTATGTTGTAAATAGTTTACCTATACACTGGCATAAAGGAAATATCCATGTGATTTGTATATTTTATAGACGGATCAGTTTGCCAGAGGCATTTTTAACAGCGGACATAATCCTTAGTACACTACAGAATATAGCAGAGGGGATAGTCGTATATCCAAAGGTAGTATGACAATGTCAACAGTTTCCTATAGAATATTACAGACTCTGAGGTAAAAACCAATATATCCAGGTGTAAAAATAACACGAAACCCAGTATTTTATTGAACAGGGGGAAAGAAATACAGTACAGGCAACGCGGATCCCGTATTTCCCGCGTCCCCGCCGCGGTATAATCACAACGCGGTATTTGGCCAGGTAGACAGGTAAACCGCGTTCCCTCCGCGGGAAATTCATCACTTACCTGTCCCCGCCGCGGTTAAATCATCGATCAATTACTGACAATTAGTATCGTAAACAAACGGGAGTTATCTCCCCGAATTGAAATTTGCGAATTTTCCCTGTAACAAAAGAAAAAAAACAAAAACAAACAAACAAACAAAAAAAAAACTCCGTGTGGTTATTAATAAATTTTGCTATGAATAAAATTTAAACTAAGAAAAAATAAGTTTATTTTTGTTTCTAAAATTACATATCAATCTTTGAAATTGAATAGAAAATTTCATTCAATTGTTACGTCTTTGCAATTGGTTAGTTATTTTATGTTATTAAGAATCTATCAAGAAACAAAATTAAATACTAGAAATTTTAATTAGTTTTTTTTTAAAATATTCATATTATATGCAAACTGTAATAAATGTTGAACTCAGACTGTTTAAGTTTCGATGAACGATTTTCAGCATTCATTTGAAAAAAAGATGTACATCTTTTAAAAAATGTACATCTTCATATTGTTTATTAATTAATTTCGATTTATTGTATATAAAATGTACAGGCTTTTTCTTAAAGTGTCAAATTACCGGAAAGCATCCGATGACGAGCATTTGCAGTTACATGTAGTGGGCTCGTGAACTTAAATTTTCTTTATCCAAGATATCAAGAAAAAGTTCTATTCTTCTTTATTTCTCATCGTTTATGTTCTGTTCCCAAATTAAGTTAATTTAATTACATGTAATTAATTTTCTTTAATGTATTTCCCTCTTTTATATAAACGTGCAGGCATTTTTCTCAAATTGTCAAATGACCGGAAAGAGTGAACTTTATACAAGAGATCAAGAAAAAATATCGTTTTTCACCTTCACATTAACATGTTTTACTTTTTAATACAATGTGGTTCTTTTTAATTTTAATATTTCACGATTTTCGTGTTCAATAGATAAGATAGGATGTGCAGGTGTAATGATAAACTTCACAGACGAAATTATAGTTTATATTAATAAATATTCAATGCAAAAATTCATATATTTTTGTTTTCTTTGACAAACTCTTTTCTTTGTGTATTAAGTATTAGCCGCGATCATTTCCTGTGTATAGGGATTAGCAGTGCCTGAGCAGGAAACGACATGCCCTGGGGGTTTCACACCTGTCTTATAGTATACCTTGGGTAACGCTCGCTGGATGTGCACATCGTTGTCTAGCCATTCAACAACACAGCTGATTCATTGTTTCGTTATTATTTCATCGATATCATTTTCAGATGCGATATTAGCCTTGGCATTTGTGTCAAATTATTGTTGCTTTTTTTAAACAGAGTGTATAAAAAGAATAAAAGTAAAAAAAAAAACTTTTAAAACAAATTAATGAAGTATTTGATATTAATTAAATCTAATAATGATCCATTACTATGTTATTTCGTGTCTGTATATATCTGTACCAGTTAGAAGATTGAAAGAGAGAGAGAGAGAGGAAAGAGAGAAAAAAATATCACAATATTAAGGCACGTGCATGATCGTTTTTCCTCCTTTTTGATCAGTATATCAATTTCTTAAGTCTAGCGAATAAAAATACCGCTGATTTATCAGTTTATTGACCATTTCTCGAATTTGTCTAAGTTTTATTGTTATTTATCGAGAGACTTGTTTATGATCCACTTTCTTCTTTCGTTTAGCATAAGTATATACATTTGAATAACTTCCGTTTTTGTCGCCAGATTACAACGACAGATTTTGGTGGTAAAATAAAATGTATTTTTGTTATAAAATTTGATTAAGAAAAACACAGTATATTAAAATTGTAGAATTATTGAAAATATTTATTTGAAACAAAAAATTTAAAAAGGATTCTGTCTGCAACAAAAACATTCTTTATTTCATGCATTTCAATTCATGAGCTACACATGAAAAAAAAAAACGGCTTCGTTTTACAATGTCGTAGGAAAACTCACACAGGTAATACACTCATGTAACATCCTGTGTATATAGGTAGTATTTACACTAGACAGCGTCGTTCTCATCCGCTTCGAGTAAGCTCCACTCAACACCAAACTTACCTGAAGAAAACCGAACGGTTATAGGTAACATCCTGTGTATAGGTAGTATGTACACTAGACAGTGTCGTTCCCTCGGGGCTTCTCATCCGCCTCGAGTTAGCTCCACTCCACACCAAACTTACCTGAGGAAAACCGAACGGTTACAAAGACATCTGAAAACTTGAAGCATGGCAACTTGCTGATTAAAATAAGTTAATTTCTGTGTTGTTTGTTCAAATATTTTAAGGGCCCATATTTATGTTTGTGTTTTATTTGAACCGGGAAAATCTGAAATTTGTTTATGTTCATAAACATGATTTTAGTAATTTTCGAAAAGAGCAGAAAATAGAAATACATTCAAATACTAGCTATGATATTATTGATATTCTGAATAGAAATACCTGTGATTATTTTATTAACAAGAACCCCACCCCCCAAAAAAAATCGTCGATATTTAGTTCATAGTATTACAGTGTGGCGCATAATAATCGAGCAACGGTATTCCTACACTTAGGCGTGTTTTGTTAAAATTTAATTGTAATTATGTATCACTATCTATCATCGTTTTCATGCTATTATTTATAACAGACATGTATACAGAAGTAACTGTACTTTTTTATATGAAACCAAATGACTGATATAATCTCGCAGATAAATAAACATATAGCTACATGTAACTGCAATTGCACGGACTAATTGTGAACACCGGATTACAGTGCATATAAAGAGAAGCGATATCATGGCATTCTTTAAATTTTAATTATACCTTTTTAGCAATTTGAAGATCATTTGGGGTGGCATTATTGATTTTGAAAATAAACTTTAAGTTAGTATATTCAATAAATTATTCGACTTTATTTCATCCTATACTGTAGATGTATTACTGTTAACAGACGTTTTTGAGAATTAATTAATTTTGAATGACCATTGGTAAAAAAAAGGAAAGATTTATTTTATTAAACAATTTCATAAAACTTAAAAATGAATTTTTAAAGAATCCATGTAATGGTATAAATCTATTAATATTAATGTGGTCGTAACCCCCCCCCCCCCCCCCCCCCCTCATTTCGACACGATTAAAAATCGACAATACTTTACAGGTAAGAGCATCTAAGCTGAAGAATAACGGTAGCGGGCCCCGCCGCGGTGTAAACACGGTCTCAGGTAGCACCGCGATCAAAACCCGCGACGGTGTAACGCGGAAAGGATTAATACACCGCGGAGGGGACGCGGTCTAATACGGGATCCGCGTTGCCTGTACTGTATATCTGATGTTAAATGTAACATAATATCCAGTATTTTATGGAATATAAAAGGGAATGAAATTGTATTTATAGAATATTATTTATTAATTAGAGGACTTATCACATGGTTCTCAATTATATAAGATTTAATGCATATACCTTCCTTATGACTACCCTTTATAAATTTTCTGTTTGCATTGCTGATAAACTGCAGTAATAAAGAAAGTAATTTGCTGGATTTGAAGCCCCCTTATAAAGGAATTTTTTTAAAAATTGTTTCTGCACTATTTTATTGCAATGTATTTATTTTCCCCTTTAAAACTAAGGCAAAAAAAAATTAATTTCTTGGTTCTCAGGCCCTCCCTCATCTCTTCCAAGGGTGCCTCATTGACCCTTTTTATTGCTAAATCAATAAAATATAAACACCAAATCACCTCCCTCATCATTTTTTGAGGTTTTGTACAATGTAAAAAGCTGCCTCATCATGTTTTGGGGGCAATAAAAAAGAAAAAAAAATGCTTCCCTCCCTCATCATATTTCTTGAAAAAAGGCCTGAGAACCAAGTAAATATCTTTGCATGGCCTAACAAACTGTTATTGCCAGGTCATTGAAAGAAGAGTCAACCAGGAGTTACCTTTCATGGCTACAGAGAACATCATCATGGCGATGGTTAAAGCGGGAGGAAACAGACAGGTAGACATTGTTATTAGCTCACCTGATGGTGGTGAAAATTCGGATTTGTTAAGATCATGACCCCCAGGGGTAGGGTGGGGAAACATGGGGCAATCAAAGTTTAACATAGGAATATATAACAGGAAAAAAATCTGCTGATGAAGAACAGCAGGGTCAGGTCAGCATTGTAACCCATGGGCCTCTTGTTATATACATGCCTTCAAAATGGGAAATTCTTTCTTGCTGGAAAGAAAAGAATGCTTGAATACCTGGCTGATAATATAACTGCAACAGTTCTTTACATATTTACCTTTTCATGATATTCAAGAAATCTTTAAATCAAGAATTTTTTCCAAATGTGTGATTACAATTTTTTTTAGTAGGATAGCTAATAATATGAGTACAATGTATGATTGAATACTTATTTTTCAAACATATAAGCAAAGATCTATAAATTAATGATGAAATTTTAGTGACACCTTATTTTGGCAAGAAATTTTTTTTGGCATTTATAAGCCAAACAAAATTTTCACAGATTCTGCCATTGTTATTTATGATTTTTAATAAGAAATATTTAAAGGAGATTAAATTTTTTTGTGCAAATAGATTGTCTCACGTATTTATGCCAAAAGAAAGTTCTTAATCTTAATTTTCTCTCCAGAGGTCATTATAACCAAAATCATCATTTAAACGTGTATTTGTAATTACTGTATCAAATTATATTTAGGAGAATTATATAAAACTTCCTTTCCTTTTCAGGAATGTCATGAACAATTCGCGTTTTGTCTCAGGAGGCGGGGCGTGTTGTAAAACAAGAAGGTGGTGATAATGACCTTATGGAACGGATCAGGAAATCCGACTATTTTAAGCCAATCCATGGAGAACTGGATTCTCTTCTGGATCCACAAACCTTCACAGGACGAGCCCAAGCTCAGGTGGGTTTGAGACACTGTGTATCTTAAACTAGTACTGTGGTGACTAGTACTGATTATATCAGGTCAATAGATCAAGACAGGTGGATTTTAAGATGAAGTCCGGTGGGTTTTGAGACGAAGTCCGGTGGGTTTTGAGATGAAGTCCAGTGGGTTTTGAGATGAAGTCCGGTGGGTTTTGAGATGAAGTCCGGTGGGTTTTGAGATGAAGTCCGGTGGGTTTTGAGATGAAGTCCGGTGGGTTTTGAGATGCTGTGGTATCTTAGACCGCAGTACTGGATATATATACATGTAGATAGATACAAATAGATCCCACTATCATGGATTGGCTCATTCTTGTTCTGTTGTTATTAATTTCTTAACCACTTTGTTCTTAGCCACTTTACTCACTCCTCCATGGCACCTGATACCCACCTCTGATGTTTCAGAGGTCCGTCCTTGCTCTGCTCCTATTTTGTTTTTTGTTTTCTAGACTTTTGATTTTGAATATTGTTCATTATCTCCATATATTCCATATTAAAGAGAATCTAGGTCACCATTTGAGAGACATTTATTATGCAGCATTGAGAATGCCACCCCTTACTGGAATACCAAGGATAACAGAGAATTGTACTTATAGCCCTAATGAAACAAAGTGTAGCACTGTTAAGGACAGGTGATACAAACAAAAAAACTGGATAGCTGGATTGCTATATATTTTTGGGCCTTTTTGTTGCAAATGATGCAAATATTAAGATATTGTAAACCTTCTTTGATGATCAAATTTCTACTTTCTGCAAGCATCCTTATTACCTCTTTTCTCAATAAAATATGCTTATAAACTATACCTCTTTACAACTGACTGAACTGTGATGCAACATACACTAAATGTACACGTCATAGAAATATATGACATTACCTCTTCCTTGCAAGCACTTTTTAGAACGGTACAATTTTCTCTTAAGTTATGCGTAAATAATTATGACTGTAGTATTTTTAATACGATCATATTTTTTCATATGGGAATTGGCAGTAAATTTGAGATTAAATTTACTTTACTATATGATAAACGTGATGACTTTAACTTTTCTATCGTCAACTTCCCTTACTTATGCAGCAATATACCTTCATCACCTGCATACGGAGTATTTATATCTCAGTTGATTCGATACGCAAGAGCATGCTCTACGTATGAACAATTTCTTAAACGAGGTAAATTATTGACAAGCAAGTTGATGAAACAAGAATATCAACAGTCTCGTTTAAAGTCATCATTTCGTAAATTCTATGGTCGATACAATGACCTTGTCAGCAAATACAATTTATCATTGAATGAAATGCGGACTGACATTTTTCATACTAATTGTTAGTCCATTATTTATACACTGAATTGACTACGGATTTTTTCCGTTATTTCCTGATTATGACAATGAGCACACGGCGGGTGTGACCGGTCAGCAGGGGATGCTCACTCCTCCATGGCACCTGATCCCACCTCTGATGTTTCGGAGGTCCGTGTTTGCTCTGCTCTTGTTTTGTATATTTGTTTAATGGACGTTGAGATTGAATACTGTTCGTTATTTCCATATCCTTATTTTGAAAGTGCATGAAATATTACTGATTGCGGGGAAACGGTATATGCATGATTTTGCATTAGAAATAGGAAATGGTATATATGCATTAAAATGCTTGACTCCAGGGAAGGGGGTTAATCTGTAGTACAACAATTTTGTTTTTTTACCTGAATCCTGTCATTGTGATATTTTGAATGAAAAATTAAAAACTATGCAGTAAAACTTGTTCATTTTACTCATATAAGCATGACTCGTGTTATTTTTATTTTTTTACAAAAGTTTTTGTCTTCTGTCCTTAAGGATAATGGGGGTAAAAAAAATTAACCATCAGATGAATTTTTTTTTTTTAGATATATTGAGAATTTACCGTATATGTAGAATTTTTAGCGAGGATTTAATTTTGGTATTATTAGCGAGGGTTATGAGACCGCTAAAATTGAATACAGCTAAAAATTAATTTTTAATGCATTTTATTTATAATAGCTGCTTTAGTAAGCATTTTAAAATCGCTAAAATTACCTCTCGCTAAAAATAGATTTCCTATTTTTAAGGAGAAATCGCTAAATTTGCGTCTCACTAAAATTTCCACTTATACGGTATTTGGCACATTTAGTAGTAAAGAAATTTTTGCAGCAACAAATGTATAACAAATCCCCTATGCTGTTCAAATGTTTTATATATTGATTTTTGCACAGGCAATAAATTTTAATCTTCTTATTTTGCAGGTTACTAAGTTCATAGAAATGGAGGTAGAACCAAGCTTGAAGAAATATGCAGAGAAACTTAAAGCAGGAGGAAAAGTTGAACTCAATGTCTGATTTGTTATTGTTAAATAAAGTGGACACTGAAGAGTGCTATCAAGGGAAACTACTCCTGCTCAAAGAAAAAGAACTAAGATGGGGACAAGGAGTTCGTGTCAAATCTGCATCAATGAGGATGTGACAAGTGGGATTTTTGTTGATGCTTATGATGTTGATTGTCAAAAATATGGTGTCATTTTTATCTACTCTGTATATACCTGTTCTTCTTGGAAATCAATCAAAATTTAAGAAAAAAAAATGTGAAATTCAGAGAGTACATTAATATTCTGAAAATAAAAGATTGAAAAAAAAATTATTTTGGCAAATTATGTCTTGAATTTGAATTATAATATACTTACTTCCTCGAGGAAATAAAGATTTTATGTCTGGTTCATTGTCATGAATTCTATATAAGTCACTGTGCTGCACGATACTTCATGTATCTACATAAAGAGGGTGTATTTATATTAGTTATAGATGAACAACAACAAAAGGTTTAATTTAATGCATAGTGTTTTACTTGTTTGCATAACAAAAAAGTAGAATGTAAATCTATTTTACCACATTTACTGACAAATGACTTAAGCTCTTCAAACTCAACACTCAAAGAGCTAATGCTATGGCGTTTGGTGCGGTATGCGTAAGTGTTTAAGAATATGGGTCATAACTCAAGAACCCCTTGGCTAATAGTTGTCAAATTTGTCAAGGGAAATTCTTGGCCTGAGGGCTCCCCTTCAATCAAGGTTTGTTACCCTTAAACAAGAGGAAGAAGGTTTAAACAAGAGGATTCCGAAGTAATTAATATTTAAATAAAACCACAAGTACTGGTTGCTAAAAATACTTCTTCTTAAGAACCACTGGGCAGATTATCACCAAACTTACATAAAAGGATAAAGATATATTGAAAAGTAAAAAAAAAATGTTCATGGCATCGCCCTGGGGCAAAGGGTGTAGTCTCAAGGTCACTTTGAAATTGACCAAAAATTACATTTTATTAAAATTTTTATAATTCAGAGTATACATGTATCAACTTAAAGGTCACTTTGGCAAATTTTTTAGCTCACCTGAGTCGAAGGTCAGGAATTGAAATACTCGTAGGTTAATAATCATTAAATCTTGTAAGATGATGCATCTTCGCGTCATGAAACATGTTGATAGAAAAGTCGCCGGTCATTGTGACCTACTTTTTGAATTTTGCAGACAATTTAAGGTAGAATGCCACACCAATTTTTTATTTTATAGATCTTTGAGTTATCCTTTTTAAACAATGGTTTCAGCATTGAAAGGCCGACATTAGCTCTTAATTATTTTATATGATTTTTTTTGTATTTTTTCAAAGAAAACGAAAAAAATTCATTACATCCAAATTAAGTGCTTTCTTGTAAAAATTTTGCTGTAAATGAATGCATCACATGAATACCTTATAAAATATGTAAAGAAAGTCTGGTTAGACTTTTTAATTTTTTTTATAAAAAATTATTTATGAAAATAAAACACATTATTTGTGAATATTTTTTAAACCTATGGTTAAAAACACCATAAAACTAGTCA
>PRKT01001116.1:52388-64724 GCA_003671525.1 Saccostrea glomerata
GTCAAGGTGACCTTATACTTCTTGGCTCAGAATTATTACACATTGTCAGTTGGTTAATCTGGGCTCTCAGAGTGTTTTAACCAAAATGTAAGTCATGATCATGATAACCTACTTTTGCAATTTCAAGGCTTCAGTTATATGTACAGGATACTGACGGGTTTCAAATAGAAGTGATAGATTGTACAATTTATCAGAAAAGTGATTCAAGACCTTGAGCCCCTTGTTGAATTTTAGGACTGCCTGCAAAAATCAATAAAATAATTTATATTCCGGCCAAATTAAAATTGGAATTTTGAAATAGATATTTTTATGCCCTGGCCATATTTATATTCAGGCCAAATTAAAATTGGAATTTTGAAAATATTAATAGATATTTTTATGCCCCGCCATGAATATGGCCAGGGCATATAATGTTTGTCATGTCCGCTTTCCGTCCTTCTGTCTTTCCGTTTAGCTGTCCTTCTGTCCTTCCATCACACTTTCCGTATATCGCACAGTTCAAAGCTTTGTTTCAAAGAAACTATATCCAAAATATTTTCATCAAACTTCATAGGATAATAGATATTGATGAGAGCTATGCAACTGCATCAACATTTTTTTTACCTTGACCTTTCCTTTGACCTCACTTTTCTTAAATGAGTGTTTAGCTCAGTTTTAAAGATACCATTCAAGATAGTGTTATCAAACTTCATATGCTGATACATACTGATAGAGATTTTCAACTGCATCAACATATTTGACTTTGACCTTGACTTTGACCTCACTTTTCTTAAATGCATGTTTAAATCAATTTTAAAGATACCATTGAAGATAGTGTTATCAAACCTCATATGCTGATACATACTGATGAGAGCTATTCAACTTCATCAACATTTGACCTTTTCTTTGACTTTGACCTCACTTTTCTTCAATGGGTGATAAGCTCAGTTTTAAAGATACCGTACAAAAGCATTATCAAACTTCATAGGCTGATACATACTGATGAGTGCTATTCAACTGTATTAATATATTTTACCTTAACCTTTCCTTTGACCTCACTTTTCATAAATGAGTGTTTTGCTCAGTTTTAATGATACCATTCAAGATAGTGTTATCAAGCTTCATATGCTGATATATACTGATGAGAGCTTTTCAACTGCATCAACATTTTTTTTACCTTGACCTTTCCTTTGATCTTGACCTCACTTTTCTTAAGTGTGATTAGCTCAGTTTTAAAGATACCATTCAAAGATATTTTTTATCAAACTTCATATGCTGATACATACTGATGAGAGCTATTCAACTGCATCAACATTTTACCTTGACCTTTCCTTTGACCTTGACCTCACATGATAAAGAACGAGGACGCTTTTGATTGGCATTCGGCAGGAATCTGGGCGTAATTGAAAATTTAATCGACATGTCACATGAAATTTTAACATTTTTTTATTTATCGGGTTCCTGTGCAACTGAAAAGGAAAATATTTTCCAAAATTGAGCTTTGATTTACCAAAAAATAACTTGAAAATTGGCCAGATCAGACATTTGGTACAAAATTGTACATTTTTAAACACGTTTTTCTAATTTTTTTCTATCTCTGGGTCTTCTCCCCATGATTTTTAAACCTTATTTGTACGTATTTGAATTCAAAGAAACGAATACGCGTTTTCAATAAATGGAGAGAAGACCCAGAGACCACGAAAAATGAACTTTTCCCCCCAAAATCCAAATGTGTGAATGTGGTGCTTCTTTGTCCTTTAAAAATCAACAGTGTTTGTGTAGCGGCGATAGCTCAGTAAGTTGGGCTGCCTGTTCAGTGCACTTGAAGAGAAAATTTTTTTGGTTCGAGCCTTGCATGGGGCGTTCATTTTTTTTTCATGCAAACAACCATTTATTTTGTTAGTTTCGTTGTATGTACTGATGTATTAAAATTTTGAATGAGATAAATTTTTATTCATTTTGGTTCTCGAACGAAATCAATTCCAATCTTCTATTTTTTAATGTACATACACGTATCATGCACCTATGCATTAAATATTAAGGAATATATTTTTTGTGAAACATTACTGTTTTAAATACTCCGTATAGGAAAAACGGACATAAATGTTATAATCTCACAGTCTTTCAAACTAAATGAAAAAAAACACTTGGACGTGTTTGTAAATTAAATCTGACCATCTATGTGCAGCCAACCAAGTCAACCATAAATGTTTCGTACGAATGATTCCTGCAGATCACACGCCAAATGCGCACATCTTCTTTGTGTCAAACTTCATATGCTGATACACACACTATACAGATGTAAGCAATTTATCTGCATCAATATTTTTGACCTTGACCTTTCATTTGACCTTGACCTCACTTTTATCAATTTGTGATTAAGTCAGTTTTAAAGAAATCATTAATATTTTTTCGACTACATATGGTGACACATACTGATGAGAGCTTTTCAACTGCATCAACATTTGTTTTACTTTGACCTTACCTTTGACATTGACCTCACTTTTCTTAAATTAGTTTAAACTTGATAAGCCGATACTGATGTAAGCATTAATTCAACAGCATCACAATTCAAGATATTCTGAAATTTCATACACAGATTCGAATTTTCATGTTGCATTACACATGTACTGTTATAATCTTAGTAGAGCATTTATGTCCTATGGACATATTTCTAGTTTTTGTTATTTCACCTTGGTGGAAGTCGAGATGAGCTTATGCTATACCCCTGGCTTTGGTGTCAGCGTCTTGATTAAAGTTTGAGAAGTAAGTTCATTCCCGATTAACTACATGTATAAGCCTACCTGATGCATCCAAGAATGGACACTACCAGACATGCTTGGGATGCTGGATCTGACCTACATTTTCCAGATGCGCGACCAGGTTAAATTTTTGGAGCAGGTCCATTCCCAAGTAACTATTAGTCCTATACGGTCCAAACATGCATGGCTGATGCAGCTAGGGATGGGCACTACTACACTTGCTTGGATGCTGGATCTGACCTACATTTTCCAGATGAGTGACCAGATTAATTTTTTGGAGCAGGTTCATTCCTAAGTAACTATAAGATCTGCACGGTCCAAACTTGCATGGATGGTCCATCTAGGGATGGACACTACCAGACCTGCTTTGGATGCTGGACCTGACCTACACTTTCCAGATGAGGGTTTTGGAGCAGGTTTATTCCCAAGTAACTGTCAGCCCTACTTGGATCAAATTTGCATGCATCTAGGGATTGATATAGACTTGCTCAAGTCTCTCTGTTTTACTTTTAGTGCTCTCTTTCATACTTTTTGATAATGTCAAACAGAGGACAGCATTACAAAGAAGAACAAAGAATTTATAAAACTATTTATAAAAAATAAACAATAAAAAGATAGAGACTTGAGCAAGTCTAGGATTGATACTACCAGACACGCTTCGATTGCTGGATCTGCCTTACATTTTCCATGTAGATGAGTGACCAGGTTAAAGTTTTTGGAGCAGGTCCATTCCCAAGTATCTATTAGTGCTACCAGGATCAAACTTGCATTGATGATGCAACCTATAGAGTAGTGTAAATTCTAATACCTTATAATCATGACAGGGGAGGGGGAATGGGCCTCAATGGGTAATATATAACAAGAGGGGAAATCTGGTAAAGAAATGCATCACCAAAGTTACTCGGGTGAGCAATGTGGCCCATGGGCCTCTTGTTTCTCATACATTTCAATGTAAAACATGCATCCATATTATGGCCCCTTTCTGCCCCTGGGGGTCATGATTTGAACAATTTATATTTTACACTACCCCAGGATGCTTCCACATAAGTTTCAGCTTTTCTGGTCCAGTGGTTCTTGGGAAGATTTTTTTTTTATTTCCTATATACATAATATTTCAATGTAAAACTTGGGCGGTCTAATTGTCAATAGGCCTATTTTCTTTTCTTGGGACGGACAACATCACCAGCAGCATGCAAGCTGAATCATCTTAGCTCCATTGGCTGCCTGCTCCTTCTAAATTAATTGATCATGAATGTTCCTATGGTCAGAACAGAATATTTGTTTTCTGTGGATTTAGGATAAGATACAAATTATGAAATTATATCTGTCGGATGTTACGCTTGGATTTAATGCAAGTTTGATCCTGGTAGCACGTATAGTTACTTGGGAATGGACCTGCTCCAAAAACTTTAACCTGGTCACTCATCTGCATGGAAAATGTAAGTCAGATCCAGCAATCGAAGCGTGTCTGGTAGTATCAATCCCTAGATGCATGAAAATTTGATCCAAGTAGGGCTGACAGTTACTTGGGAATAAACCTGCTCCAAAACCTTTAAACTGGTCACTCATCTGGAAAGTGTAGGTCAGACCCAGCATCCAAATCAAGTCTGGTAGTGTCCATCCCTAGATGCATCATCCATGCAAGTTTGGACCGTGCAGAGCTTATAGTTACTTAGGAATGAACCTGCTCCAAAAAATTAATCTGGTCAGTCATCTGGAAAATGTAGGTCAGATCCAGCATCCCAAGCATGTCTGGTAGTGTCCATTCTTGGATGCATCAGGTAGGCTAAATATACATGTAGTTACTTGGGAATGAACCTACTCCTCAAACTTTAATCAGGACGCTGACACCAAAGCCAGGGGTATAGCATAAGCTCATCTCGACTTCCCCCAAGGTGAAATAAAAAAACTAGAAATATGTCCATAGGACATGAATGCCCTACCAAGGTTTTAACAGTAATGCAACATGAAAATTCGAATCTGTGTATGAAATTTCAGAATATCTTGAATAGTGATGCTGTTGAATTGCTTACATCAGTATCGGCATATAAAGTTTAAACTAATTTAAGAAAAGTGAGGTCAAGGTCAAAGGTAAGGTCAAAGTAAAACAAATGTTGATGCAGTTGAAAAGCTCTCATCAGTATGTGTCAGCATATGTAGTCGAAAAAATATAAATGGTTTCTTTAAAACTGACTTAATCACAAATTGATAAAAGTGAGGTCAAGGTCAATGAAAGGTCAAGGTCAAAAATATTGATGCAGATAAATTGCTTACATCCGTATGTATCAGCATATGAAGTTTGACACAAAGAAGATGGGCGCATTTGGCGTGTGATCTGCAGGAATCATTCGTACGAAACATTTATGGTTTAAATGTGGTAGATTTGGTTGGCTGAACATATAGCTGGTCAGATTTAATTTACAAACACGTCCATGGGTTTTTTCATTTAGTTTGAAAGACTGTGAGATTTTAACATTTATGTCCGTTTTTCCTAGGGAGTATTATAACAGTAATGTTTCACAAAAAATAAATACCTAAATATCTAATGCATAGGTGCATGATACGTGTATGTACATTAAAAAATAGAAGATTGGAATTGATTTCGTTCCAGAACCAAAATGAATCAAAATTTATCTAATTCAAAATTTTAATACATCAGTACATACATTGAAACTAACAAAATAAATGGTTGTTTGCATGAAAAAAAAAAAAATTAACGCCCCATGCAAGGCTCGAACCAAAAAAAATTTCTCGAGTGCACTGAACAGCCAGCCCAACTCACTGAGCTAACACCGCTACACAAACACTGATGATTTTAAAAGGACAAAAAAGCACCACATTCACAAATTTGGATTTTTTGGGGGGAAAAGTTCATTTTTCGTGGTCTCTGGGTCTTCTCTCCATTTTTTGAAAACGTGTATTCGTTTCTTTGAATTCAAATACATACAAATAAGGTTTAAAAATCATGGAGAGAAGACCCAGAGATAGAAAAAATTTAGAAAAACGTGTTTAAAAATGTACAATTTTGTACCAAATGTCTGCACTGTCGGGTATCCGCGCCGGTTGTGACATGTTTGGATGCGGTGAAAATGTCGTAAAATGTACAAACGGGGAACACTGTGTACCTTTTCCAGGTCTATATTTTGGTAAATATTAATTTATTTCTCAATTTTTTATTGAAATCTTATAGTTATCTGGTTAATCTAAATGATGTGTTTCAATTCTGTTTATAGAGTTTATTAAATAACTCGTTTATGCACTTTTTTATCGATGCACTTGACATTCAAACTCCTTTAGGAAGTTTTAATTCGTGATTGTTAAAATAATATCAAATATATTTAAAATCTGAAGCAGCCAAAAGAAAGAAAAATCATTTTACATTTAAAATATTAAAAGTGTAATTTATGTCCGATACAAGAAATGTATTAAAAAACCGTTTTATTTTATGTACCCATAAGAAATATAGTACGGTTTGGATGATGGGAGTGTTCTGGTTTGGATGCAAATTCAATATCTATATATGTTACGGTTTGGACGGTCTATTGTTTCAAATTTCTGAACCAGTTTGCTTGTTTAATACACCCTTACATGGAGTGAATGGCGTTTATGATAAAGTATCAATTCATAAAAAATTTTCTCAGGCACATAAGAAGTCACCTTTCCCCTCTTCATACATTGGTTTTACAATTGTTTTCATATAAAAATGTTGAATCCCTTTTTCTCCACACGATTTAAAGGAAAGTTTTCGATCATATCCCCTTTCTTCTTTAAAAACGATTCTACGTTGTCTGATAACATAAAATAAATGTAAAATATGTTAAGTAAAATGAAGAAAAAAAATCGTTTAATGCATATCCCGTCAACAGTCCCGTCCCATTTATAAGGCAGATTATCCCACGTTTCCAACTTTCGTTGATGCTCTTGCATCGCCCGCGAGGCACACTGGTTAGAGCGTCTGCTCTCGAGTCGCGAAGTAAGGAGTCAATCCTTACGTCGCGGGTTCGAATCCAACTGTGGGAGAGAACGGTCCTTCGGATAAGACAATATAAGGCGAGGTCCCGTGTCGCAGTACGTGCTGACACGAAAAAGATCCGTCACTGCTCAATGACCCTGAGTGCCGAGTATAGGACATGTACATGATGCTCACAGCTGTATTGAGTGACTGATCGTGTAATGCCGGACCCCACTTTGCAGAGATTTTAAACTTGTAATAAGCTTGCTACATTGATTGCATATGTTATATTCTCCCTCACTATGTCCATTCAAATGTAAATTTATATTCTAAGTAAGAGAATAATAAGAAAAGAACTCTATATTACATACGCATTGAATCCGAGTCAATATGTCAGGATTGGTAATCGTTATAAACTTTTATTTTGCATTGTATTCTATAACTATAATATTGATTAATTTTATTGTATATAATTATTTCATGAATCAATATATTCAGAGAATAGTATGTATTGTACAAATACACAAGTCGGCTTCTTACACCATTTCCCCCCAAATATAAATCATAATTAGCCTCTTGCTGTGGAACTTGTACATTGAAAGGCCTGTAAACCAACTCTCTTTTTTGCGGGGTTGCAGTACAGTCAACTTATCCTTTCATAGTATTTGTTTGTGACCCCCCCCCCCCCTTTTTTTTCGAAATATGATTTATGAAGTCCTGATATGTTACCATTTATTTCTTCGTTAAAGATGTTTCTAGGTAAGTTTTCCAACAATTCATCTGGAAACCCTGCCCCTTCCTTTAAAAGTGTTAAAATTGACATATTATACCGTAATGTTATTTAAGTATGATTTATATTAAAGAATCTTATCCAAACCGTATCAGAACTTCATCCAAACCGTACACAGTTTTGTAAACACTGGCATCCAAACATGTTACGTTGTTCTATAGCATGTCACCATCGGAACAGTTTCTTTGCATTAAATTCGTGGATTAATGGCAGAACTACAGGATAAATAATTACTTTTAAACACAGGCTGTCTCTTAGTTATAAAATTACATACTACAGATTCCATTTAATAAGACTAAATCCTTTCGATGAGTCGAAGCGGTTGATTGACTCCGCCATTTTCACTGCATCCAAACATGTCACAACCGGCGCGGATACCCGACAGTGGTCTGATCTGGCCAATTTTCAAGTTATATTTTAGCAAATCAAAGCTCAATTTCGGGAAAATATTTTCCTTTTCAGTTGCACAGGAACCCGATAAATAAAACAAAAGTTAAAATTTCATGTGACATGTCGATAAAATTTTCACTTTTCAATTACGCCCAGATTCCTGCCGAATGCCAATCAAAAGCGCCCTCCTTCTTTATCAAGTGAGGTCAAGGTCAAAGGAAAGGTCAAGGTAAAATGTTGATGCAGTTGAATAGCTCTCATCAGTATGTATCAGCATATGAAGTTTGATAAAAAAATATCTTTGAATGGTATCTTTAAAACTGAGCTAATCACACTTAAGAAAAGTGAGGTCAAGATCAAAGGAAAGGTCAAGGTAAAAAAATATTAATACAGTTGAATAGTTCTCATCAGTATGTATCAGCCTATGAAGTTTGATGACGCTTTTGTATGGTATCTTTAAAACTGAGCTTATCATCCATTGAAGAAAAGTGAGATCAAACCAAGCACCTCAACCTACGTAAAGTATTTGCACGATGGATACCACTTCTCTTGACACCAGAACAAAAGACAACGCATTTGAAATTTGCTAGAAAACTGTAAAAAATCTATAACCAGAAGTCTCTGTGGAGACTGTAGCTCTACTGGTTTGTACTTATAACAAACGATGAGAAAAAAATTAAGCTAGTGCCATCAGACCTAAACTGTAGAAGGTATAGTGTTTTAAAGGAATTTCACAGACATTTCTAATTTTAGTAACCATGGCAACACTGTTCATCTAAATCAAAAACCGATGCACCATTTTATGTATCTTAGTGTACCCACTTGTGTGCCAAGTAATTCTGAAATCAAACCAAAACTGTAGAAGGAGTAGCGTTTTAAAGGAATTTCAAAGAAAATTCTATTTTTAGTAACCATGGCACACTGTTCATAGCGTTTTAAAAAAATTTACAGACAGACAGCTAGACACACGGACAGCTAGACAGACACCTTACTATCGCATAAGCTCTTCTGGTTTCTGACCAGTAGAGCTAAAAACTGTGACAGGAGAGAATTTGCTGACTTGATAACAGATGATGAAATTTGGATTTACTTTTTTGAGCCGCAAAAAAAATTAACAATATAATGTGGTTAAGAAAGAATAACGAGTGTCCTGTCATTGCAAACAGGTTTCCGAGTGCTAAGAAGATTCTGTATGCTATTTTCTTTACTTCTAGTGGCCCAGTTGTGCAAATTCCAACTCCGCGAGGTAGAGGTATCTCTGGAAAATTTTACAAAAATAATGTACTGAAAAAAATTAAGAAAGTATATGAAAAGACCAAAGGCAGGTTTGAAGAACATAAAACTCATTCATGACAATGCTCCAGCTCATAAGAGTAAAGCAGTTCAGTTTTTTGAAGGATGAAAAGGTTGTTCAGCTCCCACATTCCCCGTATTCTCCCGACCTAAGTCCTTGTGACTTTTTCCTATTTCCTAGACTGAAACAAATGTTATCTGGACATAGCTATACTTCGTGCAGTGCAGTTGGTAGTGCTGTCTATCAGTGCTTAGACGGTAATTAAAGGGAAGACTACCTCAGGGCGGTTTGCAGATTGAAAAAGTGTGTAAATGTAAAAGGGGGTTATTTTGAAGGATTAAACTAGTTTAAATTTTTACGTAAATATATTGTTTTTATTATTTTTTTAGATATACTTGCAGAATTTTCTGATTGTTTCTCGTAATATAGAATGCATGACAATGTAAACCATGCATAAAATCTTTATTTTCTTGAGGAAGTAAAGATATCATAATTCAAATTCAACATATAATGTGCCAAAATAATTTTTTTTAATTTTTTATTTTCAGAATATCAATATTCTCTAGGCAGAATTTTACAATTTTTTTTTTATTTTGATTGATTTTCAAATTAAGAAGCACAGAAATGCACAGAGTACAAAAAAATGGCACCATATTTTTGCCAATCATCATCGTATAAGCATCAACAAAAATCCCACTTTTCACATCCTCATTTGATGCATATTTGACGCACACTCCTTGCCCCCATCTTAGTTTTTTTTTTGAGCAGGAGTAGTTTCCCTTGATAGCACTCTTCAGTGTCCACTTTATCTAACAATAACAAATCAGACATTGAGTTCCACTTTTCCTCCTGCTTTAAGTTTCTCTGCGTATTTCTTCAAGCTTGGTTCTACCTCCATTTCTATGAACTTAGTTACCTGCAAAATAAGATTAAAAAAGATTACCTGTTAAAAAATCAATATATAAAACATTTGAACAGCATAGGGGATTTGTTATACATTTGTTGCTGCAATAATTTCTTATCTAATAAATGTGCCAAATAAATTCTCAATATATCTAAAACAAAAAAATTCATCTGATGGTTAATTTTTTTCCCCCAGCATCCTTAAGGACAGATGATAAAAATCTTTGTAAAAAAATGAAAATAACACGAGTCATGCTTATATGAGTAAAATGAACAAATTTTACTTCATAGTTTTTAATTTTTCATTCAAAGTTTCACAATAACAGGATTCAAGTGAAAAAACAAAATTGTAGTACTACAGATTAACCCCCTTCCCCGCAGTCATGCATTTAAACGCATATACCATTTCTACTTCTTATGCAAAATCACACGCATACCGTTTCCCCTCAATCTCACATTTTTCATTTTAATCTTTTAATCTTAATCTTAATCAATTTAATCTTAAATTTACTGCCAATTCCCTTCTTTTTCATACATCCTACAACCTCGTAAAATAAGAAAAATATGATCTTGTTAAAAAACTTATTATTTACGCATAACTTTAGAGAAAATTGTACCGCTCTAAGAAGTGCTTGTGGGGAAAAAGGTAATGTAATATATTTCCAGGACGTGTACATTAAGTGTATGTTGCGTCACAGTTCAGTAAGTTGTAAAGAGTTAATAAGAATGGTTGCAGAAAGTAGAAATTTGATCATCAAAGAAGGTTTACAATTATCTTAATATTTTTTAATTTATTTATTTCTATCATTTGAAACAAAATGGCCCATAAATATATACCAATACAGCTATCCATTTTTTTGTTTGTATCACCTGTCCTTAACAGTTCTACACTTTGTTTCGTTAGGGCTATAAGTACTTTTCTCTGTTTGGTATTCCAGTAAGGGGTGGCATTCTCATTGCTACATAATTAACGTCTCTCAAATGGTGACCTAGATTCTCATATGGAATATAGGGAGATATCAAACAGTATTCAAAATCAAAAGTCTATAAAACAATATAAAATAGGAGCATAGCAAACACAGACTTCCAAAACATCAGAGGTGGGATCAAGTGCCATGGACGAGTGAATAAAGTGGCTAAGAACAAAGTGGTTAAGAAATTAATAACATCAGCAACAAGAATGAACCAATCCGTGACACACTGATCTATTGACCTGGTATAACAGGTACTAGTCTAAGATACCACTGCGTCTCAAAACCCACCTGACTTGATCTATTGACCTGATATAATCAGTACTAGTCACCACAGTACTATTTTAGATACCATAGTACTAGTCTAAGATACCACAGTACTAGTCTAAGATACCACTGCATCTCAAAACCCACCTGACTTGATCTATTGACCTGATATAATCAGTACTAGTCACCACAGTACTATTTTAAGATACCATAGTACTAGTCTAAGATACCACAGTACTAGTCTAAGATACCACAGTACTAGTCTAAGATACCACAGCATCTCAAAACCCACCTGAGCTGGTGCTCTTCCTGTGAAGGTTTTTGGATCCAGAAGAGAATCCAGTTCTCCATGGATTGGCTTAAAATAGTCGGATTTCCTGATCCGTTCCGTGAGGTCATTATCACCACCTTCTTGTTTTACAACACGCCCTGCCTCCTGAGACAAAACGCGGATCTGTTCATGACATTCCTAAAAGGAAACAAAGTTTTATATAATTCTCCCACATATAATTTGTTACAGTAATTACAAAAACAGGTTTAAAAGATGATTTTGATTATAATGACTTCTGGAGAGAAAATTAACTTATTAATAAAGATGTGATTTAAATATTATATTTATTTGCAAGAACTGTCTTGTGGCGTTAGTACGTGAGGCAATCTATTTGTGCCAAAAAAAATTATTTTCCTTTAAATATTTCTTATTAAAAATTATAAACAACACTGGCAGAATCTGTGAAAATTTTAATTGGCTTATAAATGCCAAAAAATTTTCTTGCCAAAAATAAGGTGTCTCTAAAATTTCAAAATTTATAGATCTTTGAATACTTGTTTTTCAAACATGTAAGCAATCATCCATTGTATTATTCACTAGCCTACTAAAAAAATTGTAATTACGCATGTAATTCCTGATTTAAAAACTTCTTGAATATCATGAAAATGTTATGTTAAAAACTGTTGCACAGTTATAATATCAGCCAGGTATTCAAGCATTCTTTTCTTTCCAGCAAGAAAGAATTTCCCAATTTGAA
>PRKT01001116.1:84718-120916 GCA_003671525.1 Saccostrea glomerata
AAGATTTTCAAAGAAATAATGCATTTTCACTATATACTTATTTAGCCCCGCCCTAGCACAAGAACCCCTGACCCCAGGGCCATGAATTTCACAATTTTGGTAAAGGACTCAATGCTGATTACAATCATGCAAACAGTTTGACTGCTTGATGTCTAGGAGTAAAGAAGAAGATTTTTAAAGATTACATTAATTTTAGTGGTTTTGGCCCCACCCCCCAGGCCCCAGGGGGGCAAGGATCATGAAATTCACAATTTTTGTTCCCCTTCACCCATAGATGCTTTGTGCAAAATTTGGTTGAAATTGGTTCAGTGGTTGCAGAGAAGAAGATGAAAATGTTCAAAAGTTTACGACCGATTGACGACGAACGACGTACGACGAACGACGTACGATGAACGACGTACGACGTACGACGCACGACGACGGACGAAAACAGATAGCAATAGGTCACCTGAGTGACTCAGGTGACCTAAAAAGAGTAATGCACAATCATTTACGATGTGCTAATTATTAGATTGAACTTTTAATTTTTATGTAAAAAATTACGTCTTCCCCCACAGTATTATGGCGCCATTTTGAAATGCGTCTGATTTTCGATCCCGATTTATATATTGATTTGTAAATAGCGTACATATCTATTTTTTTGTTATAATGTGGTAAAAGGATCGAGTTAAAAACAAAATTATTATTTTTTATTTGTAATTCAATCATATACTAGTAATTTTTTTTTTCAACTGGGCTGTGTCACCGCCGCGTTTCACTAAGTTCGTTTCATGGCACTGCTAATGTAAACACAGATTATCAAATCCACCACGAAAGGTGTTAATTGCTTTGAAGTAACTCAGGTGTGGCCGGATTAGAGGAAATAATTACCATTAATTATGAGCAGTTGGGACCAGTATGGCCGTTCGGAATACAGAATAGACAGTATCCGGACTACACAGAATTTTTTCTAATGAATTTGTTAAAGAAGTGCATGGGACTAAAATTTATAGACGGAATGGACAAAAATCCGGAGTACACAGAGTCCGGATTAGACAAATTTTACTGTATCCGTAATTCGTTATATCCGTATAAGAAATTCATTAAATTTATATTGCTGGGGATTCAAGATAACTTTGCTATATCCGTGAATCTGCAATTTATATATCTGTGTTTGTACTAAGTAAACCAAGTTTTACTGAAGTGTATACTCAATGTTATGACTTCTCCCAATGTACCACTGATTTGTCTTAATGATCATAACGATGTTTTTTTATATCATATGATCCATATGCTAATACCAAATTAAAATATAACTGAAATGTTACATTTTCTTTCCTTGTACTGTCCTATCAAACTATTTTAGAAACATTGTGGCGGAAGCAGGTTTTAAAACAATCACGATCGAAAAAATGTTCTAAATAATATGTTTTGGTATTAGTTAAAGCGTCTATATGATGATATAGGAAATATAAAATATAAAACACAACCAAAACAAACCTGAGCGGACAATCAGACATTTTACTAGTTAGTGCATCAGACCAATAAGATTTTCACCTGTTTTGTCCGACGGACCAGTGCTTTTGGGACTGCTGTCGCCCAGAGTCTGTTTGCTCTTAAACTTGTTAGCACAAAGTCGAACATAATTATGACACCATTTTCCATTTCCTTAAATTATTTTCCAATTATAAACATATATCCTGATATGAACCTTTAAAAAACTAACAAAGAAAGTGTTCTCTTACAGTTATAACTAAGTCAGCAACAAAATTGCTCTAGATCTATAGTTTCAACCAGACGCTCAGCTGTCTCCGTAAGCTCTGACAAGCTCAGTGACGTCGTGTGATGTCAAAGCTAGTCGAGATGTCTTGTGCGGCTCGATGTATGAAGTGGCATTTTTAAAGCGTTTTTGATGGTACAACTGCGCTCGCCCCAACAGTAACAACGTAAAACATATTTTAAATATTAATATTGAAAATATTAATTTACATGTTTAAATAAATAAAATGAAAGAGGAATGAATTCAAATCTAATGATACTGGTGACATAAAATATTTACAATAGGGCGATCGAGATAGGGACATAGGGCGAATTAAAAATATAGAAAACGGACCCTATGTGAACAGACTCGTGCAAACAGGTAAATAGGTCAAACAGGCCTGATACCCTTTTTAACTGACATGGTTGCTAGGGAGAATGATTTTCCGTATTGAAATCTTTAGTTCAAACTATTAGAAAAGCGTTTTTTAAAACACTTGAAATTTCCCATAAGACATATTTATGGTTAATTCATAGGCAGAAACTAATGTTTTGTTTTTTTTATTTAAAGTGCTACAAGTGTGTGATTATGAACATAGGCACTTGGTTACAGGATGGTGTATTTTGTGTATTATGTGTTTTTCTATGTGTGTCTGAATACCCTCATTTAAATGAAAATAAAAATTCGCCGAAATTAGCACGTTTTAAAAAATGTCATATCTACTGTACATAAAAAGTCAAGGAGCGTCACTCGCCATCTTGAAAATCAGGGGGTACCTCGGTTCACACTTAATTTTCGTCTATATCTACATCTTCCCTACCAGTGTCAGGTAAGATCTAGCTTCGAAAATGATTGAATGACAACTCCCTATCATCTGTTGACCTATATGTGCCGTTTTAAACAAGCAGTGAACCGAAACGTCTTCGATTCTTGCACCTGTTTATCCAAAGCAACAGAAGTGGCAATTTCGACTTTGTAAAATGTAGAGGCATCCCGGAAATACATGGAAAATCTAAAGAGGTCAGAAATTGCGCCAAACTTGTTTTCTCTAGATTTTCAGTGTAATTCCGGGGCAACTCTACATTTTTCATCATTAGAAATCGGCATTTACCTTGCTTTCGATGTCAGTACATGGTACAGAAGAGGTTTTGTGTTTACTGCATGTTTTACACGGCATGTTCAAATCGGCAGACGTTTGACAGGTGTTATTCAATCATTTTCAAAGCTAGATCTCACCCGACACTGGTAGGGAAGATGTAGATATAGACGAAAATTAAGTGTGAACCGAGGTACCCCCTGATTTTCAAGATGGCGAGTGACGCTCCTTGACTTTTTATATACAGTAAATATGACATTTTTTAAAACGTGCTAATTTCGGCGAATTTTTATTTTCATTTTAATGAGGGTATTCAGACACACATAGAAAAACACATAATACACAAAATACACCATCCTGCAACCAAGTGCCTATGATTATGAATTGAACTGACGTTGTTTAACAAACCTTTTCCGACTTTGCGAGGTATGTCCATAGCCTACGCCATGTTGTGAATTTGTTCATTTCACTAAAGTTAAAGGCCATCTCTGGACTAGCATATCGCGAGACAAGGGGAGAGCGATATTTCATAAATTCCTGTGACACAACCTTACTTGTTTTACCCTCCTCTCCCGCCATGATTTTTAAAATGAAAGTAGAATTCTAAGATTATGGTCCTAGAGAAATGGAATCTTTATTTCCGGATATGAAACTTGAAAGATGTGTGGCTTAATATTGCCAAATCTTAAAATTTTTGCAATGTTACCTTGGTAACTTTTTTATTTTACACTTGCGTAATACTCAAAAAGATTATGATATCATTGACTTTACTGATCACATTATCTTTGAAATTCCGGAAATACGATCGCACTTTCCTCGACTTTTATGAATTTTGCGGGAAATGCAACTTTCACATCACAAACTTGAAATCATGTTGATTTGACATCTCTTCAAATGGTAAATCTATCCAATTGTATATATTTTCATATTTGTTAAGACACAAGAGTGAAAAGAAACAATGTATGGTAGTCACAATCATTACAAACATGTAATTTATCTTTCTTATTAGATAGAATGTTCTATCGTTAAAATGATATTGTCCTACGGACCCGGTTTAACGATAGAATTCGTTCCGTGTATTCGTAATGTAGCAAAAAGAATAACCCGCATAGTGCATTTACTAGGAACAATCTAGAGAGTTCCGAATGTAAACATGGCAGGTTTGAATCTTGAGACGTTGACGGTTGAGAAAATATATTGGATTTTCGTATTTTTATGGATTATTATTTGGGATAAAAGGCATAAGCAATCTCAAAAAGGTTTGTTTTGATTATTTTGGTAGTTATTCCAAGTGCAAACCATTTAATATTCTTCAAAATCTTTTCGGAGCGGATCCACTCCGATCCGCTACACTACAAGTATATGGGACGTATTCTAACTGTGGTGAGGGCTTGTACCGAAACACAGTTAGATCATTCTAACTACTTTCTTATCCACAATACATTTCGAATTTCCTCTGTAAATTTCTCTGTAATGTTCAGACAATGGAGTCCATATTGTAATTTTGACCTAGATTATGATCTTTAACCCTTTCGACGCCAAAGCGACAAAAATGTCGTTTACTGTGTCAACGCCAAAGCGACAAAAATGTCGCTTTATAATATATGTTTAACTTTTTTGTTTATATATCATTTATCTCAGTTTAAATTAAATACAGTAATATTTATATTTTGACACAAGTATTGGTCTTTATTTTCAAATCGGTACTGGTCTAAATATGACGTCATATTTCTTCCCATTGACGTTAAATTATGACGTAGGTTTAGGACTACGCTAGCGTTGTAAATAAAATTTGGCGCGCAATAGCATAGTTTTTTTTTAAATGATCTATACACGGGCACCTGACGTTACTTATTTTTCTTTTAGTAAAAAAATATACCCCTACCTTATAAAATTGGGTAAGGGTATTTTTTTTTTTTATTAAAAGAAAAATAAGTAACGTCAGGTGCCTGTGGATCCTTAGCTTCCGACAGTTTACACTTATTTCCCCCGGCGACACCTACATGAATATAAATATTTTAACGAGAGAGAGAGAGAGATCAATTGAATGTAAATTTTATGCAGTCTTTATTTTCTTAACTCTGAATAACGCCTTATAAAATTAATGTAATTAGCATTCAAAAATAAGATTTGTTAAAATAAATTAGAATTATTGATGAAATACATTTAAAAACGGTAGTCCCTCATATTAATGTTGAAATTTTGAAATTTTATTGAATTTGCAACTTAAATTTTTAAGAAATAAGATACAGCTTGATACACGCAGATGCGTATTTATTTATTTCTGAGCATTATACACAGTGTTGAAAAAAATAATTTATAATAATAATAATAATTAAATTTGACTGCAGTTTTTGCTGAAATAAAAGCTTAAGAATTTCGAAACAACTACCGCTTAATGTTACAAAAATTATTTTATAGCAATTCATGCATTTTTATATGCATTGATTTGCAAGTTTATAATGCGCAAACAAACCGCTGTAAAAAAAATATGTAGTTAAAGTCACTGAGAAAACTTGTAAATTTTACTGTCCATATAATCACTACCTTAAAATTAGTTTTACTAGGTACATGTTTTGGGTATATTTACTAGTTAGATAACATTAGTGAAACTAGAATTTATAGGCATTGCCGCAACTTTCACTAGGCCGGTATCTACGTACAATGTATCAATACGACCCTAGCTCTACAACTCACTTTCTTAGCTGAAAGCTAATGCAATTCACGACAAAGGATTTACGCGATGTTCACTAGTTAAATTCACTAGGTTTTTCTTTTAGTGAATACCTTTTCGCAAATTCAGTTCTAACATAAATACCGGTAATGCATGTATCTGTAAACCGAAATTAAATATTAAAATTTTCAAAAAGAGTACTAAATAATTCCTTGTCCTTTTGATGGTAAAACCACGTTACAGTGTATAATTTAGAAAAAAAAAAATTTAAGTTTACAATATTCAATTTTTATTCTTTTACACATTTTCCCCAAGATTTAAAAAAAATTGCCTCTTAAAATTATCTTGATTTTTAGTTTAAATAGGAAACTGACGGCGGAAATGATGATCACCTGCCTTCGGGTCAATTTTGTAGAGGTACATACATGTATTTTATAAGTAGGACATGCGAATCTCAGTCGAGTTGCACTCTAGCAAACAATTTTTTCGATCGACCTATATAGGACCCTCTTAAACCCAACTTTATAAAAGAACCCCAATCAAATCTTAGAATAATTAATAGATTATCTGTACCCGATCGATTTAGACTTTCTTGGAAGAGGAAACAGGTCGCTTTCAGAGTTGAGCAGGTTCTATTTTCGGGGGGGGGGTAGGGATTAAATCGGTGTATGGTTATTGTTCGCCCTCCTATGTCTTTAATATGGACGTTTATTATTTCGACTTTTTACAATTTTAGATAAAACCTGAACACACGATTTTAACATCGTGTACACAAACATGTACGATCTTGTGATATATTCTGTAAAATTTCAGTTTACCTCAGGGAACTGTCTTCTGCAACAATAACACGGTTTAATATAAGTTTTAAATTGGATCTCTATCCAATGCATATATTTTTTTTTGTTATGCCTGCTTGAAATTATCAAAAAAATTAACGTGATCAAAACATTTAGTAGACTCCATGCTAGAAACAATACGATATTTTGCAGGAAGAATAAAAATGCTCTTATAGTTGTCAAATGAATTCTCTGTACAAGACACTACGAAAAGTAGCTTCCTACGTTTTTTAAATATATTCCATTCATTATGATTATGGCGAAGATTACATATCTTCTTAAATCTTCAGACATTAAATCAAGATTTGAATTATCATAATCCCGTCAAATTCTCTGATAACATAAAACAGTACTTGTGTGTTTTCTACATCATCTTTCATACTCAACTGAAAATAAAATTTTATTTTAAAAAATCAGAATGAAAAGATGTAGAAAATGGAGTCCCTTAGGTCAATGATTAGCCGTGTCGACTTGTCCGAAAAAAATAGATATTGATTGTTGAATTTGGCTTTTAATAAACTGAAAACACTAGAAAAAAAAAAATTATAACTCATGTAAAAAAGAGAAAAATGGATTGATTGTTTCTGATGATCTAAATATTTTACAGGTAAAATTTTTAATTTTAAAAAAAATTTACCTTATTTCACCGAAGATGTTTTGTTTGAAAACGTCTTTTAGTCAATGTCTATATGCAAACTTATAACAAACTTATAAGCACGGGGCTTTGTACCAGTATGAGTCAGGTATTTTTTCCCCAAACTATAGACATTAGACCGGAAAGTAAATTTTCAGTAAATATCAACATTAAATAAGCAACTTGCTGGTAAATCTTCTTCATAATTCTTGGATTAAGATGTTGAATCTTTTAAAGTCAGCATTTAATGTCTACTAGAATAAAAGAAATTTAATATTTGAACAACTTCAAAAAAAAAATTATAGAATTATTTTCGATACATTTTTATTTGAATTCTTTAGTCAAAATTGTTATGTTAGTAAATTTTTCTTTAAAAATAAAAACATTTTTTTTTAAATTTTATTTTGGTTTTTATTCAATTTTTTAAGAAAGCGATAAATCTGTGCGCCGAGAGACAGAATGAAATATTTTTTATTATTTTTTTTCAGACCGTGCAACGTTAGAAATTGCACTGCATGCAGATGGAGAATACATGTAAAATCAAGAATATCAAATACTATTATTGGTCTATACTATTTTTATTTAATTTTACTTACAATCACTTTTAAAAAGTTTAAAAATAATGATAATCATTGCATATCAAACTGTTTTTAATTTGCGTCTGGTTTTTATTTATATTCATTTTTCGCAATAGTTTATCAGTTTATTTGAAAAAAAAATCAATATAATACATAATAATTAAAATTTACACAAATTGTATAAATAAAAAACTTCTCCATAGTTTTGTTGATATATTGCATATAACCCGAAATATTGAAAACCCCGCAAAATAACGTCAAAGAAATTGTGACGTCGTTTTAATCTCGCAGTGACGTTATAATTTCTGTACACTGACGTCGCAGCCAGAGGGTTAAAAATGTTGGTAATGTTTAGTACGACATTACATTTTCAATGAGTAACGCCAACGTTGTTTTGAGGCGTCTTAATTATTAAAATGCTCATAAAATACTGGAAAATTACATAAATTATATATTTAAAAGTTATGCACATTTGCATTCAGAAAGTACCAGGCTATATAAGGGCCCGTTTTCTCGTATACAGCAGTCATGAATATTATTTTATAAAAGAGTTGGGTCTCTTTTGTTCTATTTTTATTAAAGTCTTTCCTTGCAATTGCTAGTTATTATAGGATTAATGTTTGCTTACTTTACTGTACTTAGATTAAAATTATTGGAATAAATATGACTCTCTTATAAGCATTTTCCTTACATCCAATTACTTTGGTTAAACAGGTGCTTTTTCATTATCAGTTTGACGCTTTTTTCCTGACGCAACTATTTTACGTTTTAGTTGACGTCACAGTACGGCATCCGTGACGTTTTAGTAGTAACGTTATTCGGCGTCGAAAGGGTTAATATTTTACAAGCTTATAAAGTTACACAATGAGTCGAAATCACGTGTTTCTTTTAATATATCTGTAGCATATAGAGAAAGACTTATGAAAATTATGAGTATATACTGTAGAAAAGATATGACAATTAAACTGCACTGTAAAGCAAGAAAATACTTATACTGCACAATAATATGTTGACAGTGTGGACTCGTCAAACCGCACGTGACATTTGGTGCGTTTAAGACTCCGACGTCACTTGACATCGTTTGTACGTTTACCAAACCGAAGGCTGAACAGGGCTGATTTCAATCAGTTTATGACTATTTTTCTGCAATAAACAGATAAATTCATAAAATTAAGGCAAAAAAGTTTATTTTTTCTTTAAACTTTTGTTGTTATTCTCGAGAGAACGCAGGGCTCTCACACCACTTTTTGGGACTGGGGCCGGGGCCGTTCAAATTGGGAAAATTATCGTCATTTTGGGAAAAGTTGGATATTTAACCAAAATTCATTTTAAAGAATCCTCAAATTTCGCTTTTCTAGCATTTTGTCATCAATTTAACTCTGGTTTTGAATAAACAGTTAAACAGAACAAACATGGATATGTAGGCTATTGTATTTATGAAAGTACATTAGATTTGTTATTACTATCTTTGAGTGCTGATGATTACGGTTATGTCTTCTAGGTGACATGCAGTCGCCAGTCACATAGTCCCGAATTTCCTCGATCACATGGACAACTTTGCTTACCAATACAGCGCGAGACTGAACTTGCCAAAGCGTGGGATTATTTCTACTGGTGCAGCTTACTAATGTTTAAATGAAATGTCTCTTTTTGAAACCAAAATGATGTTTTTTGTCGAAACTACATGACAGAATACTCTGCACTCATAGTTAGTACACATTTTTGTAAAAACAATAACCTGGTTCCCAGAGCCAGTTTACAAATGCATTTGGCGCGAACAAATAAAATAGTGGTACGGTTTCACTTTCATTTGCAAACGTGTTTTTTTTTTTTTTTTTTTTTTGCGATTAAGTTTCATGGACTTTTATTTTTTAATTCATATTTTGCTATGGAAATTGGGAAATTTACACCTTTCTTTTGGGAAAAAAGGTACCTTTTTTGCATTGGGAACGGGGCCGAATATCTGCCCCAGATTTAAAGAATCGAGAGCCCTGGAACGTGGCTTTAGCGTTTATGTACGAAGCGATGCATTGTGGGTCAAAATTACTGCGGCAAAAGAATTTATGGAATGAATCTGCAGTAGACCGAATTTTCTCTTCGCCCAGGCGTTGTCGTTAGATCTCGCAGTTACAAGCTTCGCTTAGCAACGCTTAAAGATTATATCTACCATTTTGTTGTTTTCATGTGTGTTAAGGTCACACCACTCATCTTAAGAACAAACTTGTAAACAAAATATTCAACTGGAGCATGCATTTAAAGGTGAGAAATATATTCACACCAGGTGTATTATAAGTGAACATTGACTCACAGACTTCTTGTTTGTTTTGTACCCAGATTATGTCAGAGGGCAGTATTTTTTCCACCTTTCCCCCCGCCCCGTCAGTTGGAGCCTTAACAGTGTGTGAACAGAATGGACAGATGGTCAGTTTACCAAGCAACTCTAAACCCTACAAAAAGGTAGGTCCTTTGGTACATTATTTTTTTTTGAAATTGTATTTGAGATTTATCTATTTTTTCGAAATTATATTTGCAATATATATTTTTCTCTTAAACATGTTAAATGGCTGGAAAAGATTGTTTATAAAATATGGATGAAAAGAATGCATTTTACTAAGGGCTAAGCAGGGTTAACTCTCATTATCATATTGATCTTTTAGGACAATTCTACAAATGATGAACATGATAAACATGTTAAAAGTCAATTAAAAAATTAGTCATGTTATCAAAATTTTAATTATAATAAGAATATGACCTAGAAAAACATTATATTCAATCTGATTGTTTGGAATCTATATTTAGCCAGCAGGTTACCCGGATGTGAACATTTCTGGGGGTGGATCTAGCAGTTTGACCCACCGTGAGAATGCCAAATCAGCGTTCCTTCCTCATAACGAGACAGTGTGGAAGAGAGCGCTTCACGCCTGGTAATATTGTGGACAGTCGTCCAAAGTCACATAAACATGGTGTTATAGAACTCAAGGGTTCCATTGATATTATCATAGAAGAATGTAAAAGGACAGCTTCTTGATATGTCATTTATATTTTATGAATACCTGAATAGGAAAAGAGCAGATGTATATTGTGCCATATTTCACAGCAAAAATAATTTTTTAAAATGTGTACTGTAGATTCCAAATTATCATGATTATACAATGAAATCATTGTTATTTATGGGGGATATCAATGTTCATTGGCAAGCAAATTGTAGAAGATTGATTGAATTGATAATCTGACAAAATAATTGTTAAACTTTGCAGTTTTCAAGTAAATTCACCATGAGTGATATCAGAAAAGGAAGATTTTGCATTTAACTTGTTTAATAAGAAATCTGCAATTTAATAAACTATAATTACCATTAAATAGAGTTGGGTATTGCGAAGGAAATCCATATTGCGATATATTGCAATATTTTACTTTGAATATTGCAATATATTGCAATATATTGTTGATTAATTATCATTAATAAATTTGAGCAGAATGTTTGAATAATTTGATCTTTTTCAAATGGTTCTTCTAACTCCTTGAAGTTAGCCAATAGTCTGATGTCAGTACAAATCTACAAAAGCCAAATATTTTGTTTTATTCTCTTTTTGCTGTGCTTTTTTTCCATCCATTACCAATCCTTATAAACTAGTTTGATTTCATAAAAATTCAGCTTTGTAAGAATTAAAATATTTAAAGTATACTTTGAGTTGAAGCATATTTGTTATCTTAGATTAAGTCCCAAGAGATTCATTTTTCTTAAATTCGTAAATTAGCATCTTAAAGGATCAGATAAGAATGACAACCCTTTGACAGTAAATAGATAGAATGACAAAGGTGCCTAGACTGGCTAAAATGACAGTAAAATTAACAACAGAGAGAATCACCTTGTGTATAGAGGCCCCTAGACTGGCCAGTACAACAGTAAAATTAACTACAGAGAGAATCACCTTGTGTATAGAGGCCCCCAGCCTGGCCAGTACAACAGTAAAATTAACTACAGAGAGAATCACCTTGTGTATAGAGGCCTCCAGACTGGCTAATACAACAGTAAAATTAACTACAGAGAGAATCACCTTGTGTATAGAGGCCCCCAGACTGGCCAGTACAACAGTAAAATTAACTACAGAGAGAATCACCTTGTGTATAGAGGCCCCCAGACTGGCCAGGACGTTGAGACTGTCCACATCCACTTTACGGGAGTACGTCTGTCCACACACCATATACGTCCTACGGGGATTTGATAAGTTAGATAATTCATAATTTGTTCAGATATGTCAGATATAATAATCACAAACACAAAAATACTGTAGATGAACTTTTTTCCACGGGATCATAATTCCACAGAATCTCAATTTCTGTTGAATCCGCAAGAAGAAAATGATGCGGATTTTCTGGATTGTCACTAAATGCCTTACATTTATATTGAGCATGCTTGGACAAATTTCCGCGAAAATTTGTGTCCATGTACATAGCATAAATTAATACCACGCGGAAAAAAGTGCTTCTACAGTATGTTTGTCATCAAAAAAAGGTGTTAAATGTATATGAAGAAATAAATTCAATTAAAACAAATCCTTCGTTTTATAAGCAATAAACAAAGACATCAAACTTGATAATAAATATGAAAGAGAAAGTAGAGAGAAATCAAGAAAGACTTCTAAAGTCGTAACCCGCATTTTTAAAAAGCTTTTGTGTAGTCACTATGTTTAATATTTCTATTCAAAACGGAGCTTTTTAAAATAAATGTTTAGAATAAGAACTTTTTCATAAGAGGATTGTTTTTAGAATGTAAAACTGATTAGAACAATATATATATATATATATATATATTTTTTTTTGGGGGGGGGGGGGGGGGGGGGGGTGGGGGGGGGGGGGGGTACTCGATCTATATAAGTTGATTCTTACTTTTTAAGTAGTAGAAAAAATTGTGGTATTTTATGTCCACAAAAAAACTAAACTTCAGATATTTACTCACTGTTTGAATCCTGCCATCTCTGTGACCAGCCTATCCAGCTTTTCAACCTGATCAGAAATAAAAAACAAATGTAATCAAAAAATAAAAGCTCGCCCTGTCGAATGTTATCAGTATAAGTAATGCTAATCTCACATCATATTTTTTTATAGTAAGTTTGCATCCTGACAGCAATATTCATGCAAGTTCTGTTTATGATAAGGTCTTATAGTTCATTGGGAATTGACCTGTTTCAAAAACTTGAACCTGTTCACTGATCAAGAAAATGTCTTTCATTTCCTACATCTGAAACAAGTCTGGAATAGTCCATCCTTAGATGCATCATTCATGCAGTTTAAATCATAACGGGTCATAAAATTATATAGCTACTCCAAAAGCATTGCCATGGTCACTACGGTAAATTTCGACCATGGCAATGTAGGTCAGATCAAGCATTTGAAGCAAGTCTGGTTGTGCCAATCCCTAGATGCATCATCCATGCAAGTTTTGTGCAGGAAGGGCTTATACATGTTATAGGTACTTGGGAATGGACCTACTCCTAAAACTTTAACTGGAATAGATTCCAAACATGTACTCATCATTACATTGTAACAGTCAATACCTACAACATTTAATTAAACAAGTCATGGCAAAAACTGCACACAGTCTAAACAAATCATATTGAGAGAACAATTATAGGTATTTAATTCTGGCTTGATGAATTTATGATAGACAAGCTACCGTATAAGCAGAATTTTTAGCGAGGATTTAATTTTGGCATAATTAGCGAGGGTGCCAAGATTGCTAAAATTGAATATTGCTAAAAATTAATTGCACTTTAGTTGTAACAGCTTCTTAAAGAGAGCTTTTTTAAATCCCTAAAATTACATTTCGCTAAAAATAAAATACCTATTTATAAGGACAAATGCTAAATTTGCCTCTCGCTAAAATTTCCACTTATATGGTATTGCTCCCTTAAGTTAGAAGATGTCTGTCTGAGTGTAAGATTTAAAGCACTCTAGAAAATATAAGGATAACCTCTTTTCAATTTTAATCAGATCAACTGAGAACAAACCTTTTCTTCATCTCCTTCAAACAGCGCAAGAAAACTGGCCTGTGTCCCTGTGGTGCCCTTCACTCCCCTGAACCTGATGTTATCGCGGGCGTTCTCCAGATTCCGGAGGTCCATCAACAGGTCCTGTATCCACAGGCATGCCCTCTTACCCACCGTAGACAGCTGAGCTGGCCTAAAATATCACAGGAATTAAGTATGATGTTATGTCAATGTCTGGACCCGTATTAAGTTGTCATAATCAATCTAGAGAGCTGACTAATAAATTTGCAATATAAGAGAAAAAACAATCACTAAAAATTATATTTTCAGTCCACCCTGACATTATTATATCCCCCCCCCCCTTCCAAATCAATCCGAACCTGGGTCCAGCAAATAAAATTCGCAATTTTTTTTCAGAAATGAATGTACTTACTGTAAATGTGTATAAGACAAACAAGGCAAATCCTTTTGCTTCTTGGCGAAATCTGCTAATCTCTTTATCACCCCCGCAAGCTACAACAGATATCTTAGATTTCAAAGTCTGCTATTTGCTTCATCACACTGGCAAACTTCATCAGATATCTCAGATTTTAATGATCTCTGAAGAATGTTAAAACAGCTGTCTTATATTTCAAAGAGAAGATATGACAGATATTACTGTATACGTATTCAGTACAAGCCGTTTGTTATCATAGCTTATTTGTCAGGCCAAAACTTTATAATAACCGACAATGATAATAACCATAGACAGCTGAAATTCATCTCCGAGGTCTGATATGTACACGACTTAATAAACAAGATGCCTGCCATTTTTACACTAAATAAGATAGGTGTTATAGTATGTAATTTCATATTTTTAGGTTTATTTTGAAATACATGTATTACATTTGGCTGTGTATTCTTTTTAGTGCTTATGGCAGACGGAAACTTCTGGTAATTCAAATACAATGCTAAATGTCTTGCACATTGAAATCTTAAAGCAATATGAGCTGCATTTTTGAAAATTTAAAATGTGTTTACTTATTATGATAAATTTGTAACTTAATTTCTTAAACCTTTATGACCGATTAAACTAAAATTAAGCTGAAAGTGAAGAAAGACATAGTTTATAAAATCCAATATGCAGTTTTATATAAGAAATCGTTATTATACAACAATAATGTAATTTTAATGAAATCAAAGCTTATAAATAGTTCTTCCATCGCAAATATGAACAACGGAAGTTTATTAACATTATTTATTATGTCATTGAAATAGTTATTTACAATTTTGCAACAAAAAATTCCTATATCAATGTTGCAGCTCATATTGCTTTAAATTTTGACATCTTTTTTTTTTCCTCTTCACCAAATGCTCATGCCAGTGAGACAAGGCTAAATATGGGGGTTTCTTTAAGGAATATGACTCTCATGACTAATTTATGGCCAAATTATTCCTGTATATTTTTATCTTTTTTTGGGGGGGGGTTACATTTTGTTTGACCCCAAATTACTTTAATAGGTTTTATATAATAATTATTATAACGTAACTATCAGACATTCTTCCTGTACCTACCTTTGGGAGTAGGATGTCAAATCCATCTCTCATAACTATCAAATCCTACAATAGAAACAGATACAATCAAAGTACTGAAAGTACTGATAGAAGTAGGTCTCATAACAATCAAATCCTAAAATAGACAGAAACAGATACAATCAAAGTACTGATAGAAGTAGGATGTCAAATCCATCCCTCATAACAATCAAACCCTACAATAGATAGAAACAGAAACAATCAAAGTACTGAAAGAACAGATAGAAGTAGGATGTCAAATCCATCTCTCATAACAATCAAATCCTACAATAGATAGAAACAGATACATAAAAATCATATTAATGTTGCAGAAAAAGATAAGGCTCTGGATCTCCTGGGAATACATTATAGTTTGTATAAGTTAACAGTGGGAAGAGATCACTCTTTACCAATTCACTCTTACATAAAGAATGACAAGTATCCCTCTATCTTAGTTTGCATAAGTTTACATTAGGAAAAGATCTTTATACCTATTCAGCCTTACATAAAGAATGAAAATTATCCCTCGACCCCAGCTACACAAACCAAAGGTGACAATCCATTCCTCAACTCTCTCCAGAGAATAGAGAAGTGGACTGTCACCTTAAGCCAGCAAAGATGCCTATATCCTAGCTTGTTATAAAAATGTGTATCAATAAAGCTGTTTATTTTTGTAAATTACACAAGTTGTGCATAGGAGGAAAGATTCAAGATCATGTGACATAAACAATCCCAACTTAAGATTGCATGATAGGCTAAGGGTTTGTGAGGAGAGTGGCCCATCAGAAACTCTTTGCTTGCCATGTAGTTATTCACCTGATAAGTCACGAAGTGTTTAGGTATTTAGTAAATAGTAACTTAGTAATTATTCAGTTAGTAATTAATTTAGAAATGAATTTCATTTTTGAGAATTAATGAGGACGTGAGCTACAATGATTCATGCCAACTGGTATATTTCATAAAGCATGTGTTTCATAATAGATATGGAACATGAACATGGTATGAAACATAATAATTCACATACCTCATGAATAATTTCAAAACTTAATTCATATCTTATATCTAAATTATTTGTCTGATGACAGGCCAAAAATTAATATCATTCAAGGATCATTTTATGTCATAAAGTTCTTATTTGCAAAGAATCTAAAGGAAAAATATTTGGAAACCATGATGTAAAATTAATGCTGCCTTACAGTATTATCTCCTACATAAGCTGACGTGGCTCCTAAATGTATAATGGACGCTGCCTTGGGACAACATGCTCCGAATGTGTGTACGTGGGCCATGACATCATGTCGGAATTTCTTCTCTTCCGCAGCCGCCAGCTCAAAGTCAATATTTGTTACGTTATTCTCCATTTCTTTTATTTGTTCCCCTGTGATATCCAGCCCTAGGTCCTGAAATTAAATACAGTAAAAATTGTCATAAAGGGGAATCTGGACTACAGTAAAACTCGGTTATAACGAAGTCACTGGGACACATTGTCATAAAGAGGAATCAGGACTACAGTAAAATTCGGTTATAACGAAGTCACTGGGACATATGAAATTACTTCACTATATCCGTAATTCGTTATATCCGTATAAGAAATTCATTAAATTTATATTGCTGGGGATTCAAGATAACTTTGCTATATCTGTGAATTTGCAATTTATATATCTGTGTTTGTATTAAGTAAACCAAGTTTTACTGAAGTGTATACTAAATGTTATGACTTCTCCCTATGTACCACTGATTTGTCTTAATGATCATAACGATGTTTTTATATCATATGATCAATATGCAAATACCAAATTAAAATATAACTGAAATGTTACATTTTCTTTCCTGGTACTGTCCTATCAAACTATTTTAGAAACATTGTGGCGGAAGTAGGTTTTTAAACAATCACAATCGAAAAAATGTTCTAAATAATATGTTTTGGTATTAGTTAAAGCGTCTATATGATGATATAGGAAATATAAAATATAAAACACAACCAAAACAAACCTCGGACAATCAGACATTTTCCTAGTTAGTGCATCAGACCAATAAGATTTTCACCTGTTTTGTCCGACGGACCAGTGCTTTTGGGATAGACTGCTGTCGCCCAGAGTCTGTTTGCTCTTAAACTTGTTAGCACAGAGTCGAACATAATTATGACACCATTTTCCATTTCCTTAAATTATTTTCCAATTATAAACATATATCCTGATATGAACCTTTAAAAAACTAACAAAGAAAGCGTTCTCTTACAGTTATTACTAAGTCAGCAACAAAATTGCACTAGATCTATAGTTTCAACCAGACGCTCAGCTGTCTCCGTAAGCTCTGACAAGCTCAGTGACGTCGTGTGATGTCAAAGCTAGTCAAGATGTCTTGTGCGGCTTGATGTATGAAGTGGCATTTTTAAAGTGTTTTTGATGGTACAACTGTGCTCGCCCCAACAGTTACAACGTAAAACATATTTTAAATATTAATATTGAAAATATTAATTTACATGTTTATTCAAAAAATAAATAAAATGAAAGAGAAATGAATTCAAATCTAATGATACTGGTGACATAAAATATTTACAATAGGGTGATTGAGATAGGGACATAGGGCGAATTAAAAATATAGAAAACGGACCCTATGTGAACAGACTCATGCAAACAGGTAAATAGGTCAAACAGGCCTGATACCCTTTTTAACTGACATGGTTGCTAGGGAGAATGATTTCCCGTATTGAAATCTTTAGTTCAAACTATTAGATAAGCGTTTTTTTAAAACACTTGAAATTTCCCATAAGACATATTTATGGTAAATTCATAGGCAGAAACTAATGTTTTGTTTTTTTTATTTAAAGTGCTACAAGTGTGTGATTATGAACATAGGCACTTGGTTACAGGATGGTGTATTTTGTGTATTATGTGTTTTTCTATGTGTGTCTGAATACCCTCATTTAAGGGGATGAAGGATGTATGGTCACGTGACTCAGTTGATTTACGTCACATCTCTGATAAAATATGTACAAAACGAGATTGAAACCACAGTACTTGTATAATTTTTTTGACTATTTGTTTGCGTTCACCATCTAGTATAAAAATATCTGAAAACATTCAAAATTTATTGCAAATATTATCAAATTACGGAATAGATTTATCCACTCTGCCGTTTCCCTACTCTGCGCGTCCAGTGCGTCTTTGACGTCATAGTGGATCTCTTAGTTCAGTAAGATCATACTAGGTAAAAACGGGTTGTATAAAATCATAAAAACGGGCCATAATATATACATGGTAGGGTATTATGTAAATTTCAGAATGCAAAAAATATTTTTACATGGTTGTTGACGGAAAAGTTCTGTGGGTTTGTCTTATTTCGCTTATTTCAGGAATGTGTGACGTCATAGTTGGGTTTTCCCGTACTCGAGAAATGTAAACGACACGTTTTTCTCATGATCATGACTCGTTTAACTTTGCCCCGTGCAATATTGAGCTCAGCTTCACCAATCGATATTTTTACAGTTAATCAATACAATGTTGACCTTGAACTTTGACGTAATATTTCAAATATTGAGTGATAGGATTTTTTGCAAATTAATTTTTTTTATAGTTTAAGTTGTCCTAAAAAAGTCGTAAATTTCCGTCTCCAGATGTGGTGTTACAAAAGAATCTTGCTTTTTCGAATTTTTAACCCTATTCATACTCTAATATATTTTAAAAGACACATTTCCACTGGTATATTTTTTATCTATGGTGAAAAATTTCAATGATCGACCGAGTAATGGACCCAGAAACACGGAGAATAAAAACTCCGCTCAGACACTGTAGGGTATGGTATTTGTCATTCAATATCTCCGAAATAAGTCTAGAAACCTATTGATATGTCTGCTTTATAGTATGTAAGACATACTAAATAAGATATATACAAAATATGAAAAAAATTAAATGACAGGTATTTTTTCAGCTAAAGGTCCTTTTATCCCCTTAAATGAAAATAAAAATTCGCCGAAATTAGCACGTTTTAAAAAATGTCATATTTACTGTACATAAAAAGAGTCAAGGAGCATCACTCGTCATCTTGAAAATCAGGGGGTACCTCGGTTCACACTTAATTTTCGTCTATATCTACATCTTCCCTACCAGTGTCGGGTAAGATCTAGCTCCGAAAATGATTGAATGACAACTCCCTATCATCTGTTGACCTACATGTGCGGTTTTAAAAAAGCAGTGAACCGAGACGTCCTCAATTCTTGCACCTGTTTATTGAAAGCAACGGAAGTGGTGATTTCGTCTATGTAAAATGTAGAGGCATCCCGGAAATACATGGAAAATCTACAGAGGTCAGAAATTGCGCCAAACTTGTTTTCTCTAGATTTTCCGTGTAATTCCAGGGCAACTCTACATTTTTCATCGTTAGAAATCGGCATTTACGTTTCTTTCGATGTCTGAACATGGTATAGAAGACGTTTTGTGTTTACTGCATGTTTTAAACGGCATGTTCAAATCGGCAGACGTTTGACAGGTGTTATTCAATCATTTTCGAAGCTAGATCTCACCTGACACTGGTAGGGAAGATGTAGATATAGACGAAAATTAAGTGTGAACCGAGGTACCCCCTGATTTTCAAGATGACGAGTGACGCTCCTTAACTTTTTATATACAGTAAATATGACATTTTTTAAAACGTGCTAATTTCGGCGAATTTTTATTTTCATTTTAATGAGGGTATTCAGACACACATAGAAAAAGAAATAAAACACAAAATACACCATCCTGTAACCAAGTGCCTATGATTATGAATTGACCTGACGTTGTTTAACAAACCTTTTCCGACTTTGCGAGGTATGTCCATAGCCTACGCCATGTTGTGAATTTGTTCATTTCACTAAAGTTAAAGGCCATCTCTGGACTAGCATATCGCGAGACAAGGGGAGAGCGATATTTCATAAATTCCTGTGACACAACCTTACTTGTTTTACCCTCCTCTCCCGCCATGATTTTTAAAATGAAAGTAGAATTCTAAGTTTATGGTCCTAGAGAAATGGAATCTTTATTTCCGGATATGAAACTTGAAAGATGTGTGGCTTAATATTGCCAAATCTTAAAATTTTTGCAATGTTACCTTGGTTACTTTTTTATTTTACACTTGCGTAATACTCAAAAAGATTATGATATCATCGACTTTACTGATCACATTATCTTTGAAATTCCGGAAATACGATCGCACTTTCCTCGACTTTTATGAATTTTGCGGGAAATGCAACTTTCACATCACAAACTTGAATCATGATGATTTGACATCTCTTTTAAATGGTAAATCTATCCAATTGTATATATTTTCATATTTGTTAAGACACAAGAGTGAAAAGAAACAATGTATGGTAGTCACAATCATTACATACATGTAATTTATCTTTGGCCGAGGCTATCCGCACGACGGTCGTGCTAATTACCGATGTTATCCGCACGACGGTCGTGCCGATAACTAAAGTTATTCGCACGACGGTCGTGCAAATTATAAACGTTATTCGCACGACAAACTTCAAAATTAATTTATATTAATTATACGTTTATTTGTACTATATTTTTACTTTGATATGATTTTTTACATGGTATTCTGCTTCTGTATGTTGAAACTCATAACAAATTTTATTTATTAGACATCCACATAAATAAGTTACCTACCTTTTTCCATGCTTACTATTCAGGAGTTCCTATGCAAGAGTTTTTTTTTTTAAATGTGATTTAGCCGTTTTTTTGCACTGATATGATTTTTCCAAGTAAAAAAAGGAGAAAAGAAAAGAAAGACACCCCTAAAAAACGGCATTTTTATTTCGAAAATTTTATTTTTATATACACCCTTAATATGATACAGGAACTAGTATAACTATGGTAATAATTAAAAGATCAACCAAGGTTACCCTCTTTCAGAACGTTTCTTTCATGTTTTGTGATGTTTTGTTTTATCCATCATGTTCACAGTTGTGTTTCTTTCTAAATAAATAAAATTTCGCATTTTTATACTGAGTAATAGTTTTCTTCTTTGTAAAATAATGCTGTACCACAGGCACTTGTTTCGGAAATAATTTTTAAACCCATAGTATAATAATATCACCCAGCGGCACCTAGGGACTTACATCATGTACACGTCTCAAAAAATAATACGGAAAATTCGACATAATGTTTTACGCATATTATAATTTTTACGTTAAGTATTCGGAAGAAATGAGAGAGAGAGAGAGAGAATTAAAATAGGGAAAGACTAATTAAGACCGTAAATAAAGGAAAGTATATTATTATGAGAAAAATATTTGTGTACAGGCTATTATATACATATATATAATTTTTGCTCCAATCAACATAACCTTAGAAAAATACCCAAGAATGAAATAATACAAAGGGTGAAAAATATTTAAAAACATATGTCAATTTATTTAGACACGACGAAGAATAAAATAAAATATACGTTCGTTGGTTTGTTGGTTGGGGTGAAAAGTATACGTTCGTTGGTTGGGGGTAAAAAGTATACGTTCGTTGTACATATATAATTTCCCCCACCAACAGCGTTCAGCGTTGATATAATAATTTATTAATGTTAGAGTTATCTCTCTTGTGTCGTGCGGATAAGAACTGTTATTAGCACGACCGTCGTGCGGATAACAAAAATTTATCGGCACGACCGTCGTGCCGATAGACACTTCCTTTATCTTTCTTATCCACAATACATTTCGAATTTCCTCTGTAAATTTCTTTGTAATGTTCAGACAATGGAGTCCATATTGTAATTTTGACCTAGATTATGATCTTTAATTTATTACAAGCTTATAAAGTTACACAATGAGTCGAAATCACGTGTTTCTTTTAATATATCTGTAGCATATAGATAGTGTTAAATCTAGACCCTAAAAAGGGCATGGTAATCAAGGAATCAAAAGGGCACTTTGTGTCGCGACAGGATCTCACGAGGGCACTTATTTAAACAAATATTAATGTGTTTAAAATTATATTAAACATTTATTTATTTTTACATACTTTAACATGTTTAGTTACTTTTAATATCCTTTCATATTGAAATCTTTATTCAAACAAGTAATTTAAAGATATCTGTATTCCATTCATTCATTTTTTAAAATACCAACACATTGATTAGCACAACTGGGCTGACATTACAATTATTGAAACAATAAGAATATAAAAAAGGCATTAATTTTACTTCCAAATTCTTTAATCAACAAAGTTTTAAGGATACACTTGAGAAAGTAATGGTATTAATCTAGCTGAAACATCTGCAAAAATTATTAAAGTTTGGAGGTATGATTTATTTTTACCTGCTTGGACTGTGTTATTTGTGTACTAGTACAGTCAATTTAGACATTAAATGAAAAAACTTTTTTTTTCAGGGAAGGGGGAGGGGCATTTAGAAAAATACATGTAGAGACCATTCTCTTTACTTGGAAAATTTTCTACCAACAGGATCAAGTGAAAACTGTTCTTACTCCCAAAAAAATTAATTGCCATGTATAATTTGTTTAAAAAAAAAAAACTTTGGCTTTAATTAGGAACATTGACCCTCAGCTTGTCAAATCTATCAGTTCAATTAGAGAAACTAACTTAGTTTATTGTTTTATGTTTTTAAGCCGTTTTATCACATTACATTCAGTTTTTTGGTACACTGTAATTATTTTATTCAGCTAAAATATCCGTTTTTTCTTCAAGTTCAACTATGTGTTTTTTGACACTTTCGGTTAAAAAAAAAACGATCCTGATTTTAATTAGTTAATAATTTACAAGTTAATTTGTCTTTGGTCTTGGGCTAATTCTTGCATAATCAATGCAATCAAATGACAGTTTCTCAAGTTAAATCCTCTACCCTGACAGCCTGAGGCATGTTAATTAGCCAGGTGGCTGTGTGGTGCGTTCAACCGTGAAGTGATTTCCTGTCGTGGTATAAACAAAGGGATTATCAGCATGCACTGAATAAACAGAGCAGCAAAGGAATATTGCCTAAACTGGGCATATTTTTATTAATTTTGGGTTAGGAAATAAGGGCATGGCGCTGGAAAAAAGGGCATGGCGTCGAGGAAAAGGGGCATGGCGCCGCGCCATGCTAGTTTGCTTTAGATTTAACACTAATAGAGAAAGACTTATGAAAATTATGAGTATATACTGTAGAAAAGATATGACAATTAAACTGCACTGTAAAGCAAGAAAATACTTATACTGCACAATAATATGTTGATGGTGCGGACTCATCAAACCGCATGTGACATTTGGTGCGTTTAAGACTCCGACGTCACTTGACATCGTTTGCACATTTACCAAACCGAAGGCTGAACAGGGCTGATTTCAATCAGTTTATGACTATTTTTCTGCAATAAACAGATAAATTCATTAAATTAAGGCAAAAAAGTTTATTTTTTCTTTAAACTTTTGTTGTTATTCTCACGAGAACGTGGCTTTAGCGTTTATGTACGAAGCGATGCATTGTGGGTCAAAATTACTGCGGCAAAAGAATTTATGGAATGAATCTGCAGTAGTCCGAATTTTCTCTTCGCCCAGGCGTTGTCGTTAGATCTCCCAGTTACAAGCTTCGCTTCGCAATGCTTAATTGCTATAAGTGCTGGAAAAACAAAGATTATATCTACCATTTTGTTGTTTTCATGTGTGTTAAGGTCACACCACTTATCTTAAGAACAAACTTCTAAACAAAATATTCAACTGGAGCATGCATTTAAAGGTGAGAAATATATTCACACCAGGGGTATTATAAGTGAACATGGACTCACAGACTTCTTGTTTGTTTTGCACCCAGATTATGTCAGAGGGCAGCATTTTTTCCACCTTTCCCCCCGCCCCGTCAGTAGGAGCCTTAACAGTGTGTGAACAGAATGGACAGATGGTCAGTTTACCAAGCAACTCTAAACCCTACAAAAAGGTAGGTCCTTTGGTACATTTTTTTTTTGAAATTGTATTTGAGATTGCAATATCTATTTTTTCGAAATTATATTTGCAATATATATTTTTCTCTTAAACATGTTAAATGGCTGGAAAAGATTGTTTATATAATATGGATGAAAAGAAAGCTTTTTACTAAGGGCTAAGCAGAGTTAACTCTCATAATCATATTGATCTTTTAGGACAATTCTACAAATTATGAACATGATAAACATGTTAAAACTCAATTAAAAAATTATTATGTCAGTTATCATGTTATCAAAATTTTAATTATGATTAGAATATGACCTAGAAAAACATTATATTAAATCTGATTGTTTGGAATCTATATTTAGCCAGCAGGATACCCGGATGTGAACATTTCTGGGGGTGGATCCAGCAGTTTGACCCACCGTGAGAATGCCAAATCAGCGTTCCTTCCTCATAACGAGACAGTGTGGAAGAGAGCGCTTCACGCCTGGTAATATTGTGGACAGTCGTCCAAAGTCATATAAACATGGTGTTATAGAACTCAAGGGTTCCATTGATATTATCATAGAAGAATGTAAAAGGACAGCTTCTTGATATGTCATTTATATTTTATGAATACCTGAATAGGAAAAGAGCAGATGTATATTGTGCCATATTTCACAGCAAAAATAATTTTTTAAAATGTGTACTTTAGATTCCAAATTATCATGATTATACGATGAAATCATTGTTATTTATGGGGGTTATCAATGTTCGTTGGCAAGCAAATTGTAGAAGATTGATTGAATTGATAATCTGACAAAATAATTGTTAAACTTTGCAGTTTTCAGGTAAATTCACCATGAGTGATATCAGAAAAGGAAGATTTTGCATTTAACTTGTTTAATAAGAAATCTGCAATTTAATAAACTATAATCATGATAATTACCATTAAATCATGACTTCAATCAGATTTTTTTAAGAATCTACAGAAACAAATATCACAACTTATGCCAAAAATTTTTTAAAAATTGTTTACACACGTAACTAAGTATGCTTTTCTTTGACAGGTATGAAATGGGAACACCAGGTGTCTTTGAGGAGATAGTTAACAGCAGTCAGGAAGGTAAGTAATGTAATTATATATACAGAGACCATCCAACCCAGTCATCACAGTCAGGAAGGTAAGTAATGTAATTATATATACAGAGACCATCCAACCTAGTCATCGTAGTCAGGAAGGTAAGTAATGTAATTATATATACAGAGACCATCCAACCTAGTCATCACAGCCAGGAAGGTAAGTAATGTAATTATATATACAGAGACCACCCAACCTAGTCATCACAGTCAGGAAGGTAAGTAATGTAATTATATATACAGAGACCATCCAACCTAGTCATCGTAGTCCTGTGATTTCATGGGTTTTTCAGTAACGAGGGCTGACAAACAGATTGTTTAAACACTTGTCAAGAAAGGAATGGCAGATATTTATAAATTCAAATGTGATTTTTGCAAAACTTTGAATGAAAAATTAAAAACTATGCGCCGGTTAAACTTGTTCATTTTACTCACTGAAACATGACTCAGGTTATTTTCATTTTTTATGAGTAAAGTTTGATTGTATCATCTGTCCTTAAATGCGGTCCCCTTGTTTGTAGTCCCTGAGTGTGTGGGCGTCCTGGCTAAGAAGACCTTGACCTTCGTCCGCTGGGCCAACTCTCTCCACGGCTCCGTCTTCCCTCATCTCTCTGTAAGTAAAGCACGAACATAATAATATACACTGCTATATCACAAACATACAGTAAAGCATGCACATTATATCAATACATCTTGTCATATTTATACAAATGAAATCATTAAAAGGAATTGTATTAATTTTACCAAACATCAGTATATAATGTTGTGGTTCTAGTAGATACATTTACTAATCATTGATTATTTTTGCAGATGTCAAATGAAGAAATCATCACCAAGTTTACAGACATACCTAACTGGTGAGGAACATCTTAAGAAGATTCAAATTTCGCCTCGGTTTTAAACATATGGGGGAGGATTTTTTTCTTACTTTTGAGGGACCAGTTTAATATTGTATACACAGAACGTGTATTTGTTTACACTTCGTAATGTTTATTTCAGGCCTAGTAGTCCAGTACGTGCTATTGCCTGGCATCCACATACGCTCAAATTGGCCTGCGCCCTTGCTGATGACTCCATCAAAGTGCATTCTGGGAAGAGTGAACTGGTTCCCACCCTCAAACATAAGCTACAGAAAAACGTGGCCGCACTAGCTTGGCAGTAAGTATTCTGAAATGTTGATATTTTGTTGTTTAAAAAGGAAAAATCTTAATTTTAACACCTTTTAATATAGTAGCTAGGAAAGTTAGATTTTATTGGTATACAGCAATAATGAAGTCATAGGGATCTATGAAATTACTCCACTATATCGGTAATTTGCTATATTAACCATATAAGAAATTCATTAAAATTTATATAACTGGGGAGCCAAGATGACTATGCTATGTATGCGAATTAGCAAAATCCATGTTCGTACTAAACGAGTTTTATTGTATCAGTATATTGTGGATAAAAAAAAATATATGTGATATTGAGACTAAAATACCAGTGGTCAGCATGTTTAGTATGTAACTGTAATAATATAAGTTCTAGAAATATTTGAATTTTTCACTTGTATGGAGATGCCACCTTTGCCGGTCAAAAAATGTTTTTCTCTATCCTCTGCACTTATAACCAATGAGGTGAGATTGTTTTCATGCCAAACACCTAATGTGACATAAGACCTTGGTTTATACGGTCTCATCGGAAGGACCGGTCTCCATGTCTCACAGTGGGATTTGAACCTGTGGTGTAGCAACTTCTTACTTCATGAATCTAGAGCAGATGCTCTAACCATTGAGCCATGCAGGCAACAGGAAATAGTTGCAATAACCATTATGATGTTTACATTAATCATAGCATTTTTAGTACATTACTAATGTACATGATTTGACTTTTACAGACCCCAGTCGGCCTCTGTCCTAGCTGTTGGCTGTCAGTCTTGTGTCCTTATCTGGCACGTGGAGCCCACCTCTCTAGCTACAAGGTAAGATAAGTATTACTATTAAAAGGTAACTTACAGGTAGAGCCCAACACACTAGCTCAAGTGTTTTGGGTAGGTCCATCCCAAAGTAACTGTAGTTATTGTAAGTCCTTTAGTTACCATACTTGTAAGGACAAACATTCAATTGATGTAAGACATTGTCATCACTTATACGAGGGTTGTCCCGTAAAATCGTGGACAAGTTGTCTAGTTTGAAAAATAATCATCAGTGCGTTCTGAAATTTTCACTACTCTTTAGTACATATAATATGAATATACATGGTAAATTTCAAATAGATATATGCATAAATAAACAAATTGTGATATTTTATGTTATGTACTGTTTCGCCCTACGGCGCACGGATTATAACGTCAAGGTGTCTAAAACAGCGTCGCGTTTCATGTTTGTCAAATGTAAAGTTTGATAAGCCCCACTTAAATCTAGAATTTTTTTTTGATTTTCATACGTGAGTGTTTATAACCAGTTAAGTAACTAATGTGGCACACTCATGCGATCTTCTGAAGATTTATTAGCAAGTTACGGACAGTATTCTCACCATCATTCAACTAACAAAGAATCTCATATCGACGGTCGACAGTGACAGCGGCTTTTGCTATTACAATGGCAGTCTGTCCGTATGTTTTGTACTACTTGGGGACTCGATCAAGAAAACTTCACTAAGAAAACTTCCATTTCATCTATATTTTAAAGATCTGGTGATATTTTTCGTATTTTCTTTCTTCTGTATTCATTTAAAGTCTCTTAAGGTGTCATTACTACATCCTAATCTAACTGAACTGTTCTCCGGTGCGCCGTAACGTCATCAAACGTCGCCATTTTTCGTGTATTGTGTTTACCACTTTCCCATTTCGAATGCTCGGAAACTGCCAAAAATTAACCAAAATGCTTGCAATTAAAAAAAAAGAAAACGTCAGAATTGATTAAGGAATTTAATTTGAACAATTTTCATCCCAATCTTGTGTATTAAAAACTTTAATTACGATTTAATACTTGTATATTCTCTAATATAACCTTGTTATTTTTACCGTGCGCCGTAGGACCGTATCCTGTGCACATTCGAGCAGAATAAAATCTTTATTTTTGCATATATATTATCAAAAACATTATGATACACTTAAATATGATGAATAAACATTTACTGAAAATTTCAGCTTAGTGCGCCCATTACTTTTTTGAGAAAAGCGCTTTGTCCACGATTTTACGGGACAACCTTCGTAGATTAACATTTGTCAAGGTGAGGTTGGTAATTTTTGATTACGTATGTTTTCGATAACACTGTGACCTTGACCTTGACAGGCCATCCACGAGTTCGTGTCAGGTCCTACAGCAGACTAATCACTCCCCCGTCACCTGCCTGGCCTGGGACCCCAGTGGTAGAATCCTCCTCTCTGCCTCACCCGTGGATACCTCCCTTATGGTAACAGTCACCATAGAGACATTGCTGAGTCCTTAACAACACTCTCTGATAATTAAATTGCAATACTAAGTCGATAAAAAATACAGTCGAAATTAATTATCTGAAAGACTAATATTTTGAATAACAGAAAATGATAGAGAGATGGCAAAGTGAATTAATTTTTTTGTAAATTAATATTCATAATATGATGCAAAGTTATTTGTAGTCTCTACAATAATAAATCATTTTAAAGTTTATTATCCATGCTCATGTTAAAGGGTAATCGCCAAAATCAAGTTCATGCAAATCTACATCTGTATCGGTAGTCTGTATTGGCTGATTAGGTTATCTTTTAAGTCCTGTTGTATTTTTGTTTAAGGCCTGGGATGTTCCCATGGAGACCGGTGTTCCCCTGCGGAGACTCGGGGGCGGGGGCGTGTCTCTCCTGAGGTGGTCCCCTGATGGGTCCAAAGTTTTCTCAGCCACACCCTCCCGATTATTCAGGTGAATATTGGCCTACAGCTTAATTTAAATTAATATGGCTTTGTATTCTCACAAGTGTTGATTAACAACATAAGCTGGAAGTTTTACAGTTCCTTAACTTTTATGCAAACATTTATTGACTCAAAATTGTTCAAATCATGCTCCCCATCAGGGTCCAAAGGTTTACATAAACTTGATATTTAAGATTTTTTTCTACTCTCAGAAACAACAAAGATACAAGTTTTCAAATTACACATAAATGCATTCCAATGATGTTCAATCCATGGCACTTTGGAATAATTAGACATAAAAGGGGATCTGAAGTTTTGACTTGCAATTATAAAGAAACATGTTTCAAAGTTTTTTTCTCAAGAATTGCAGTTTCTGTTCATAGAAAAATTTGGTAAAGAGAAATTTCATTTCCATTTCTAATGCCCATAATAAAGGATTCTGAATTCTATTATGTATGTTCAGGGGTGGGATGGGGGGCATAAGTGTTTCATAAACATCTCTTGTTTCAGTTTGAAGTGATTTCCAATACTGATTAAAGCCATTTGATTTTCATTTTTTGGTGCCTGTGTTTTAGAGTTTGGGAAACAAAGAAATGGACATGTGAAGTTTGGACAAAATGCACAAGTCGTTGTAAGGTAATCCACTACAAAGTTGATCAACAGAAAATGTCTGTCTTACATCGGAGGACTTTACAAAGAAGGTTGCAGAGATGTTAAGAAGCCTTTTTAGGGATGTAAATAATTTAGATGCATTACTCAGTAGTTAAACAATGTTAAATGGAATTTTTCTTTCTTAAATTAGATTCTTATTCAACTGCAGAATGTATATTGTACCATACATGTATCTTTTTCTAACATGAAAAATAATTTATGAGTTGTGGCTACAATTTTTTATGAGTTTCCTGTGAAGCAAGATGTGTTTGTGAAACACTGTGCCCCAATGGTAGCACAATGCTGGAGTAGGGCATAGACTGAAGTGGTATACACCTACCCTTGACAGCGAAATAGTTTTGGGCTAGGTTAAAGTTGACAACAGACAGACAGAAAAACAGAATAGGGAGATGGCATTATAAGTATTCAGTACTTGTGCTCAATCCCTTTGTAATTATATTACAATAAAAATATGTTCAAATCAAAAACAGCGAGACAGGACAAAAACAATATACCCCCGAGATCTTTCAATCTAGGGGCATAAAAAGTTAATTCAAACATTTGAAATTAATTTCAATTTTAACAGGCTGCTTGCTGGAGTCCAGATGGTAAAACCTTACTATTTGCCACTGAAAATGAGCCAGTCATATACTCCCTTACATTTTCCACCTGTGAAGATGATACGTCCACTGTGATTGGTGGATCGCAGTCTGCTGTTGTATCTGTCAATCTGGCAGAGGTGGAGATAGCCACTGTGGATGGGAATATGGTCAGGTGTGTATGAGTTTATATAAATATGAAACTTTGAAGAACCAGTTGTAAAATTGCTGTGTTGTTGATCATTTATTATCAAAGATTCTCAATGTTCTATTTAAAATGTGATGAATACATATGTGTACTTTAAAACGCAGACTTAATATTTTAACGGCCTTGGCGCAGACAACAATGCACTTATTCATGAATTATACCACTATGAAATTATTTACATATACTACAATACACTGAACGGACACATGAAGTGCTACATTATGATTATGCCAACATATCCATACCCACCGATAGCACTGAATTTTGAATATGCAAAATTATGTGCATGCATGCACAGTAATTTCAATTTCTCTTGTCCTTGGTAAAGAGTGTTGGGGAACTGTTGACTCGTTAATCCATCGCAATGCCATTCTATTCAAACTCCTTATCCATATTTTAGTTAAATAATTAAGAATTTCATTTTTGACAGAGGACACCAAAAATTTTCCTATTCAAAATAAAAGAAGATGGGCGCATTTGGCGAGTGATCTGCAGGAATCATTTGTACGAAACATTTAAGGTTTAAATGTCCATGATTTGGTTGGCTGAACATAGCTGGTCAGATTTTACAAACACGTCCTTAGGTTTTTTTTTCATTTAGTTTGAAAGACCTTGTGAAATTGTAACAGCTATGTCCGTTTTTCCTAGGGAGTACTATTACATAGTAATGTTACACAAAAAATAAACGCCTAAAATATTTAATGCATAGATATATGATACGTGTACATGTACATTATAGAATATAAAATAGAAGATAAGAATTGATTTCGCTCGAGAACCAAACTGAACCAAAATTTATCTAATTCAAACTTTTAATACATCAGTACATAAAACGAAACTGACAAAATAAATGGTTGTTTGCATGAAGAAAAAAAATTAACGCCCCATTCCAGGCTTGAACCAAAAAATTTAAGCGAGTGCACTGGACAAGTAGCCCAACTTACTGAGCTATCACCGCTACACATTTACACTCGATTATAAAAGGACAAAGAAGCACCACATTCACATATTTGGATTTTTTTGGGAAAAGTTCATTTTTCGTGGTCTCTGGGTCTTCTCTCCATTTTTTAAAAAAGTGTATTCGTTTCTTTGAATTAAAACACACACAAATAACATTTCAAAATCATGAAGAGAAGACACAGAGATAGAAAAAGTTTAGAAAAACGTGTTTAAAAATGTACCATTTTGTACCAAATGTCTTATCTGGCCAATTTTCAAGTTATTTTTTAGCAAATCAAAGCTCATTTTCGGGGAAATATTTTCCTTTCCTATTGCACAAGAACCCGTTAAATTAAAAAAATGTTAAAATTTCATGTGACATGTCGATAAAATTTTCAATTACGCCCAGATTCCTGCCGAATGCCAGTCAAAAGCGCCCTCGTTCTTTACATTGGACCTTAGTCTATGCTATTAGTGATAACCCAAAAAGATTCAATAATTGAAGTAAACAACCATATGTCATGTATATGAGCAATATTTTTTTATCCTTATGAGTTTTGGTTTATGAATGCTTGAATTTATTCATGTTTGAATTATGTCTGATGTACAAAGTCTTCATGTATCATGGATAAAATAAAGAGACACTTTGAAATTGTAGTTCTGTATTTAACTAATTTTTCTGTGATTTTCTTTTTACACAGGATAGGGGGACATGTACAGAGTATGGTGATGGATCGGCATGGGGAAAGATTAGCTGTAACTCTACATGGTACGTTAAAGGTACTTGGACACAGATTTGAAGTTATTATTTTCTTCCCATTCTCAGTAATAATGTGCAATTACGGTATATCAGAGACGTAAAATTCAACTTGAGTATACGCTCAATTTTTTTCCTGCAAAGTTTTCTCCAGATAATTCTGAGTTGTATGGTAAAATATCCATAACACCAATGTGTTGATGACAAAATTATGACAAATTGAAATACATTGTATTTTTTCTTTAAAATCACCCCAATATATACGTTACTGTGTATATTGATTTAGGAAATACAATGATTAAGGCATTTTTACTACTTTAGAAAACATTTATATGCAGGAATATAATTTTTATTCGATGCAAGGGCAAATAATCTGTACTTTTTAAGGCAAAGGAGTCAATAAACCTCTTTTTTAGAACAACTGAAGAACACTTTTAATAATTACTGAATAATGTAGTATGTTACGTTACTTATTACTTCTAATTGCCTTCATGAAAAACATGACCTGTATCAAATTGAAATAAGTGGACGATGGAAAAAATCAATAAATTTAAAAACAATCATAATTATAATATTTTTAAAGAATAATATACGGTCTCAGAATTGTGTATGTCTAAAGTAACGTAAATATTATCTAATAAGGTAATTTGGTAACTATCAACCGTAATTAGATTACACTGTTTGAATACTTCATATGGATAAGTTTACATACTATTTAGAAAATCCAGACTATAACTGAATCAGAATATGAAAACAAATGATAAAATATTACGTTATTGTCGTAACGTAAAATCGTTACATACGTTACTAGCTATGACAAAAGTTTTAATATGATTTGTTGGGTTAAAGATTAAAATCTTGCAATTTTTGTGTTTATTTCTTAAGGTATAGAACTATCAAATAGTGTTTGTACCATTATCAACAAATTTGGTCATCTATTGAAATAAACTAGGGGAAATTTATAAACAAAGAAGTACTGAATAGATCAAAGATTTTGTATTGATTAAAAAGAGTATTAGGTATATTGAAAATAAAGTTTACGAGATTAACTATAATTTAAAATGGTAGACTTACTGTCAACATAACTCCTGCCATTATAAAAACCTTAATTTTTTTAGTAAAAAAAAAAGAAATGAAAAATTAAGGCTAAGTTAATACCAATGTTACCGAATGTTATGTAGGTATCCGAAAATTTTTCGAGGCTCTTTAAGATTTACTGATATGCATGTTCTAGAATGATATTTATTGCATATCTGTATTTACAACCAAGTAATGAGGAACATCATGTGGAAAACACGTGATATGCGTAATATTCTTTCAGTAACGTTAGTATCGGTAACGTATGTAAATCCCGGTAAGTTAAGACACTGTACATTTTTCAAATGTTGCGAATGATTTAAAAATGTGTATGCAATAAAAAATATGAACCATTTCCTAATCATATTAGCACCATTAATAGGGCCTAACACATTTATATACTTTAAGAAAGATGTATAACGTATGTATTTGCGAAAATACAACCGACGAAGTTATATAATGCATATAAGTCGTTTGAAAATATTTCAAGGAAAGTAAATATCAGATAAATTTTACAAGATTGTACAAGGTGTCTACTGTTTGATTTTCTTGAAAATGAAAATATATTTGCATAAACATAATTTACAAGCTCAGTTATATGATGGCGTTACTAGGTATCAAACAACTGGGCGACAACGACATGCTGCAAAATATTTGCCATTTACATGTGATTTATGTTTTACTTTTATAATTATTTTTTACTCTCATATGGTGTGCAGTAAAATTTCTATGCATAAAAATACACGTTTATAAGATTTGAGTTTTTCAATTATGTTTTATTTTTGAAATTTATACGGATTTTGGCGACAATAACGTATGCATTGTTTTCATAAATTCAGAGACGTGTTTATCTCGGAAGACTTTTCCCGATTTTGCTCATTTTTGTGGATGTTTACGGACCATAACCTATGTTTACTTGCTCGTGCTGAAAAACATTCTTATATTATTAAATATCGAGTAACAAGGGAACGACATTAATTGCACCTTATTGCTGAGAATGGGAGAGATATAGAGATAGTTCGCGAACATTTTGATCACCCCTCGTATATAATCAACGAAGCTATAGATTACACACATATCCTTACACAACCAAAGGTGATAATTACAAGTATTTAGGATTTGAATTTTGAGGCATTAAGCTACCAAAAATGAATTTAATGATCATGGTCAATATATCGATCAGTTTGGCCTTAGTTTTCCTTTGAAAATTTGTATCTTAATTTAACTGGAAGTCTCACTATACATGTATACAATGGATTTTCTAACAACAAATTTTGAGATCCTGTTCACATGCCATCACCAGAAGTCTTTTCAGTAGACCCTTATTAACAAGAATTATTTCCCGTCGGCCGCCATCTTGTGGGTCAACCAGGTAATTTTCCCTCTTTGTCCGACTAAATATAAGAAGGTGTAGCAGAAAAATTTGGGAGGAAATCGTTATGGAATAAAAATTATGAAATAAAGGAGGCTCTAACAAATGTATAATATTGTCAGAAAAACAATGCTCCAGTCCCCAGTCCACAATAGCCAGTATAAAAAGTCAAAGTTGGTTGAATTTTGAAGGAATATGAGCATGTTGACCCACAATATGGCGGCCGAAGGGAAATAATTCTTGTTAATATGGGTCTACTGAAAAGACTGCGGTTACAGACCAAATCAGAAGCTTCAATAACGATTTATTCACATGACAATTGTGTTAGTGTTTATTTTTGATTATTGTTAGATAATTAGGAAACCAGTTCAAATAATCAGCAAAAAATTTTCAGGCATTGTAAAGCAGTGAATTGGTTTTCTTAGTCAAAAATCTCAAAATTGACAAAAATCTTGAAAAAAGCCTTTGATGTACATCCTTAAGGTTATCCGATCCTCAGGTTCTGAAAATCAGGCATTGAGTAATTGAAAATGCTCACAAAGAAGTCTCTAAATTCTCAAATTAAAATGTATATACCCACGATGTTTCTTTATAATTCATCTTTAAATTTAATCATATTATATAGGGAAAATTAGTAAATCTCGAATAATTTTTCGGTAAATGCGATTTGAACTACCTACTGCATATTTTTTAATTGATAATTGATCAAGAAATACATTTTAGGAATAAAAATCATAGGTATCCAGGCTTTTAAAGAAAATTGCATGAATTTTACAATTTTGTGGACTTAACTTTCTCCTACTTACTTCCATTGTTTCATAATGCATAGTGTATGAAGTGTTTCCTTTCAAAGAAAGCACTGTAAATCACTTCTAATTTCAAATCACGCGTATAAACATTGGTAACTAAGGCTAAATTAAAAGAAAATTGATTTTTTTTAAATATGCAAGTTTTACTTCATTTTATGAGGTACAAATGTCAACTTTTTAAATAATGTTTGTTAAAACTTTAAAGAGCATTGAATCATATGTAGAGACATAAAATGAAAATTGTTGCATGAAAAAATTTCAATTTCAAGCCTTATTTTAATACGTTTTGAATTAAATTATAAATTAAAGAGTTATCCTTCCTGGCTGAGGATCGTATATCCTTAAAGCAGTTTATAGCAATGGAAAAGCAAAGGGCAGTAACTCTAAAATTTGCTAAAATTTTGTTGTCAAAAAATGGTGTAAAAAATAAACAAAAGGGTGGTAGTGTATTACGGGCTGATACAGTGAGACGATGAAGTGTACAGTCTTAAAATTTTTTCAGAAACCTTCTTGAAGTATTACTGCAAGTGTATATCGATGAAAATCAATTAACTGCATCATTTTTATGGGAAAAAAATAAATATGAAAACTTTCTTTTGAGAGAAAAAATTGAATTTCCGAATATACATCAAGGAGACCTGATTTTTATAAAACAGTGAAGTAATTTCTATGAGAATTTGATCTAAAATATTTTTTAAAACCTTGTATTCAACTCCAAATTAAGTTATATCACATGGATTATTTTTGCCCGATAAGGTTATTTGCCCTTTGCTGTCAAGATCCTAGTAAATTGATAGGTGCAAAAAG
>PRKT01001117.1:27648-54342 GCA_003671525.1 Saccostrea glomerata
TTTGTTTGCTTCTCACTAAATTACTGGGTTTGAAATTTTTATTTCACTGGGTTGCCCCCCTCCACCCCCCGTTACAGTAGCCAAGTGAAACGATGACAACTTATTTATTTACTTCTTCGCTGATAAAAAAAAATACAAGTCAAAATACAACTACATACAACAATGTAAACTGTCCAAATGAGAGGAGTTGAGCAGACAGACTAGATTTATTTTCTTTCTGATTGCTACAGTATAATAAGCTGCGAAATTAAATAAATTTTGATTTTCAAGATTTCCGAGGGCAGATTATTCGTTTCAAAATCTGCCAGCAACCCATTCCTGAATGAAATGGCAGATTTCTTAACCTGCTCCTTGGACGGAGTGTTTTGGGAAACTTGATCATGACCTGGTGATATCAGGGTTAAATAGCTGATCCGACATTAAAAATAAAAACATGGATAGAAAAGAAATCAATTTATTAACTTTATTTCTATGAAAATATGATATCATGTTATAAAGATGTAATCTTGTACTTTCAGTGCTGAAAAACATAATGACATGAGTGACATATCAAAAAATGTTAATGAATGAAAAATAATACATGAGATTGGCAAGAATGCTTACAAAATTTACTTCGAGCACGGAATTCAAAAAATGATTAGAACGGAATGGCGCCAAAATGTTTATAAATTATTGGACTTGTTTCGTACGCCTACACAACAGACACGGTTACCTAATCTGAACCGACCTATCAGAATTACGTTAAGGTAAAGTTAAATTCTACAAAAAAAACAAATATATTCTCAGAAACGTGTTAGAATTAAGAGCACAGGGCCTGTGGTCTACATGTATAATTAATAAGCCCACAGCTATACCTAGCGAACAGCTGAAAAACCATAAGATACTAATACACTTTGAATCAACTTAATGGAAAGGTAAGGGATCTGACTTAAACAACTTGGTTTATATTTACATAGATCTATTCACAACCTCATTCTTCAGATAGTGAAAGTGATTTAAGTGACTGAGATTATATAGAGGAATTTAACATTCTCAGTTTTAAGGAGACTATTTATCATCTTTCATCAAACTTCATATGCTCATACAATGTACATACTGATGAGAGCTATTCATCAGAAGATTTTGTTTACTTTCACCTTTCCATAGACCTTGACCTCAATTTTCTTAAATTAGTTTTTTAAGAAACTATTCAAGATAGTGTTACTTCACATGATTACACAATCATACTGATAAAGAGCTATTCAACGGCATTAACATTTTTAACACTTTTTTATCTTGATTTTTCTTATGACCTTGACCTTTTTTTTTTTAAGTTAATGTTTATCTCAATTTTTAAGATACCATCCAGGAAAGTTTTATTAAACTTCATATGCTTATTCATATTGATGCTTTTCAATTCATTAGTGCATCAACAATATTTGGTCTTGACCTTCCTTTTGATGCTTAATCTCACATTTCTCAAATTCGGGTCAAATTTCATATGCTGATACATATTGATGTAAGTTTTTCAACTGAATCAACCTTTTTTACCATTCATTTGATCTTGACCTCAACTTTCTCAATTTGTGTTAAATTCAGTTTTAAAATAACCATTTCAATATTTTATCGTACTAATTCATATGCTTATATACATACTGATGTGAGTATTTCAACTGTTTTTTACCTTGACCTTTCCTTTGACTTTAACTTCATATATTTTAAATTAGTGTTTAGCTTAGTTTTCAGTAAACAAAGATATTTCTATCAAAATTTAAAAATAGGCTGATACATATTTTTGAGAACTATTCAACTGCATCAAAAACATTGACCCAAATGCTTACCTTTCTAGTGACCTTAACCTTTCCTGTGACCTCAATCTTACTTTCCAAAATTTGCATTGCATTTAGTTTCATAGAAACTATTTATAAGATTTATTTTAAATTAGCTTATGCACTTGCACATTAATTGATGAGAATTTATCCTCAAATACTAGTAACCAACTTTTTAGATTTCAGTTTAAAGGAACTATTCAAGAAGTTAATTTTCTTGTTGCAATAGTAATATACCCTCAGCAGGGCATTCCTGGCCTATGGCCATATAGTTAATCTTTAACCTTTATTGACCAATTTCAATGTTTACCAGTATTTCCAGAATATGAGGCAACGTGAAAAACACAATAAAAATAGTCATACAGAATACTTTTCTTAGATACTGATCAATACAGTTGATGATGTTAGAAATGGAAAAACATGCCTTATGCTGGTTGATCGCTGATTGACCCTGCAAAGGGGGAATACCTTTTGTAAAATTTAAAGTCGTCTATAAACAAATGTTTAGTAAATTATATAAGGCATCTTTCGAAAATCTTTTTCTCAAGAAGCACAGAAGCAACAAGAAAAGTTGAAGCGATTGAGAAAGCTTCGCAATCAGGTCTAGGTGGATCTTGGAGAGAAAAAATACCATTTTATTTTCTAAATATGATAATATCACGGGGTTAATGAAGAATGGTCTTTTTAAAACAAAGAGGATTTACTCAAACAGAAACTCTTTCATTCAATTTCTTATGTATCTTATGTATCTCAACTTTGGCATTTATTAAAATGTTTTGCTGATATATCAACCCAAAACAAATAAAACATTAAAACTATAAGCTTAAGTTTAGTGTCTTTACAGAACTATTAAGACAAATAATTACATATACTTAATATATTACAATTTGACCAAGTATTTCAAACCAATTTTAAGTGTAAAATTTTCCTATAATTCTATATGTGTCTAACTTCGTAAAGTCCATCAAGTTGTGGTCAGCTGACCACCTCATGGGAATTTAAACTATAATTAAATGTTTTATAGGCATGAAACCTGTGGATCACATGCCAAATACCTTTCTTCTTAGCTAGGTGCATTGATCAATGTTTTACATATGAAAAAAATCTTAAGTTTTAAAATCTTCTTTTCAAGAACATCACAGTCATAATTATTCAAATTGATATGGACATATCCTCATGTAGGAAGTTCAGTAAAACATTGAATGTGTGAACGGAGTAATGTCCCTTTTCTTCCATGTTCTGAACAGATGATGATGAGGTCAATACATGTGAGGTCAATACATGAACTAAATATATTATTGTTGTGCACTCTTTTTCAAAATGTTTACCTTGAGTGCAGGCACATCCAAAATTATTTTCCCTCCAATACCTTGAATTTCTTACAATTATACTTCTTCTGTTTCTATACAATATGTGCTCATCATGTTTTACATCTTTAATTATAAATATTAACACTATATATATCCTTTAAATTTCCATGGAGATTTGTGAATTTCATTGTAACCTCTTCTAGAAAAAAGAGGTTTTATTTTGATTTTTAATGAATTTCATTTTATTTCAACAAGTTGCAATTAGACACTGAAAAAATCATGTTAATAATCTGAGTTATTTTCTATTATAATAATTAACTAATGTTTACAATTTATTTGGGGTCAGATCTTGTACAGTAACTGTAATCATTCCTTGTTGAACTTAGGTTTGGGCTACAAATGAAAAAATATACATGTACCAAGATTTAACAATAGAATAAGTACATTGTAGTTTTAAACAAATATTTGAAAAAAGTAAGTCTCACTCTGTCGTATGCATTTAATTACAATAATAAACTAAACTTCCTTAGTTAAATATGTCAGCTTACTACATGTATAAAGCCTATTTCTTGTAACTATTACATGTAACAACACCCCATAGAGGGTCATGTCAGAGATCAAATTCGGAACAACTCTAGACTTATTCACTTGAACAATAAATGATGATTTTGCATGCGACAATTTTATAGGTTGATAGAGTTTAAAACTTTGATAAACATAGAGTTTGATAAACTTTGATTATTAATATATTAAGCTTCATGTATCATTTGATTTTTAAGGGATGTATGTGATTAATTGACTAATTTCCAAAGGAATGCACTGTACATATTTTGCAATATAAATTGATTGACCATGGCAAGTATTCAGATTTCTGAATTTCACCTATAATCAATAAAACACTTGTAATATAAATAAGGGGTACGATGGTGATACAAGTGGAGGAATTTGCAGAACATCTTTATTGGTCCGTGTTACAATTGATACGCTTTTATTTTGTTCCCAAAGTTATTTTGATAGCTTCATGATAGCTAAAATAAACTGGCATCAAATGCACATCTGCCTGTACGAGTTCTGAAATATAAACATGATCCAAAATTGTACCACCCTCTGTAGTAGAAAAATGCACTTTCTGCTGAAATCCTTTAGACTCTACCAACTCTTGTACAGGTCCTTTAAATTTTGCATCTTCATTGAAGTCGCCCATTATAATACATTTCAAATATTGTGCCTTGAAATAATCAATGACTTTCTGAAGGCCTTCAAGAAATATTGTCAGATTGAGTTGACTTGGTCGATAAATAATAATGAGTACAGCATTTTCTTCACACAATTCTACAGCAATTCCTTCAATATTTTTCTGTGGTAATACATGAATCAACGTTTTTCATGTTTCTTTTTGTACACACCAACACCCCCTCCTTTAGCATTGCAAAGCTTCACAAAACTGTTCAAATTTTCATCATAGGCTTCTTTTCTTGTAGCATGGTAAAACTCAAAGTCTTGAATTTCAAATTCTTCTGCACTCTCACTGCCTTTCAACCATGTCTCTGTCAAACATACATAGTTTGCATTCAGAAATCTCTTGTCACACTTAAGGTCTTGAAAATGACATCTTAAACTCTGGACATTCAATAAAATGATCGTTTTATGATTATCAGAGCTGAAATTTGGATGACCCTGATCTGGAATTAATTTCTGCATTTTAATCAGGGCAGATTTCACAAGTTGATCAGCATATACTTTCTTCTGCAAAACAGTATCATCACTTGTCTCTATGAATAAACCATTCTGAGAGGTGACTCGACTAATAGCTACATATGCCTGACCTGGAGCAAATGTTCGATCTAAATTTACAACAACTCTGTCTGTTGTCATTCCTTGAACTTTATGTGCAGTACATGCCCATGATAATTTCAGAGGAAATTGGTGTCGAACAAAATTTTTTTTATTCTTCTCTCTAATGTCTTCTTGCACTCTTTGAATTAGGACCAGATTTCCTTGAGGGGTCGACTTTCCTTGCTGTCATCCAGTATCTTTACTTTCAAAGAGTATTCCAATTCCTTCGACTCGATTTCTCTGTTGACCTCTTCCAAACTCAATGAGGGAAATGTATCCCATTGCACCATTAACAAGTCCATCATCAACATTTATGTTTCTTGTCAGCATGACCCTAGCATTCACAGATATGAGCAGGGAAGTGGATAAACCATCTGTTCTTGTTCTAATGAAAGGATTTTCACGTAGAGTGAGCTTACCTGTTGTTCTATCTTTCTGATAATCTTCAGCATTTACTTCAATTAAATCTGTACACTTTTCTCTCAACATCTTCAAGTTATGTTCATTTGCTTCTTCGTTTGTTGGATATACATGTAGAACATCCTGTGGCCCATCCTTTATACATTCTGTAAGCATTCCTTTTGCCGCCTCTGATAATGGCTCCTCTATTGTCCGAACTCGTAAAGAATTCAAAATCGAAGCAAAGTTTGCATCTTCCCGTTGTCTCATTACTTCGTCCAACTCAATCATCTTGAAAAAGTCTAACCAATAGTCTACTGGATATTCTTGATTTTCATTATACAATCTCTCTGCTTTTCGTTGTTTTACAGGAGGAAGTTGGTAGAAATCACCTACTGCTAATACAGAAACACCACCGAACGGTTCTTTGGACTTCTTAATTTGAACAAGCCGCTCATGAATGTAATACAGAAGCCTCTTGTAAACCATAGATATTTCATCAATAACCAAGATCTGCAAGTTGTCTAACTTGGCTCTTATTGCACTCAAGTTTTGCTCATTCAGAGGTTCATAAGGAATGCGTAGAGCTATTGGCAAAGAGAAAACATAATGAAGTGTATTTCCATGTATATTGAATGCAGCTGTACCAGTAAACGCTGTTAGAAGAACAGATATGTCAACAGGAGATGGAAGTATTTTTTCAAAAAGACGAGATGCTTCATAATGTATAGCCTTGATCAAATGGCTTTTTCCTGTTCCGGCACCTCCTGTCACAAAGATATGCAATGGTTCTGTTTTCTCTCCATTAACTTTCTTCAAACACCAGTTATGAACTATGTAGAAAACCTCCTTTTGTTTTTCATTTAAATTTCTCAATATAGGGAGCATTTCTTGACTTGAATTAAAATTTTCTGTGATGCTGTATAACAAGTCTGAGGAATTATTATTTTCAATTTCATGAGTTACCTCTGGCCTTTTGTCTTCTAATTTCTCTGTCCTCTTTTTTTCATTTATACACTCATTCCTATTGATTTCAGTTTCTGGACAAAGCTTTGCCCAAGCATCTTCAGGTTCACCATAAAGTTCAAAAACTTCTTGTGCATTATCAATGGCATCCTCATTTGTAGAAAATTTGCACCGATTACTTTCCACCAAAGTTCTGACCGATAGTAAATCATTTTTGGATATCAGTCGGACAAATCCTGATTCAAAAAATGTTTGGTAAAGTTCAAATCCAGGTGGTTTTAGTTGGTCTTGTGTGACATATGGAAGAAAAAGTTGTAAAATTGACTGATAATACTTCTCTGGTGCATTTTCTGAACTGAATCTGGGATATCTGATAACTGCTGGTTTTCCTCTTGTTCTTTTCTGTATGTAACCTTTTCCATTCCTTAATTCATAAACACTTTCATTTCCCCCTTTAGGAATCTGAGATTTAGCAAGCACTCTGTAAAGGGAACAAAATTCTGCAAGACAAATCTCATGGAAAGATTGAAGGTCAGGACGATTTTCATACCTTTCTACAATATTTGTCATCCACATGTCTTCATCATCATCTTCGCAGTCATTGTCATTACTTTCACTATTTTTTTTTCTCATTTCAGCTAGAGGTTTACTTAATCGAGTTGGATTTTCACCAACAGGAACAAAAATAACTTTTCTTGAACTCTCCTTCATTTTCAGATTACAGACTCTGTACACTGCTTCTTGAGCACTGACTTCTCTATGATTGAGATATGAAGATCCAGTTCTTTTCATTGTTTCACGGGCATTTAAATTGCCTTCCATTGCCTCTACTTGTGTTTGCTTCAAAAGCATTCCCATTTCTCTTTCTGACTTTGATATATATGATATAATGTACACAATGCAGCTAAAGGGGTCTAAGACGTATTGTATGTCCATGTTTGCATCCCAACTTCTAAGAAGGCATGGATTGTACTGATTTGTCCACATTTCATCAGGATTTCGTCTCAACACAGTACTTGTTTTTGTAGATAAAATGTTATGTGCTGCCTCGTAAATTTCTTGTGTGAGATGGATGTTGCTGAATATTTCCTCAGTTGTCTTGCATGCATTAACATCTTCCAATACTTCATTCCAAACGCTCAACAAAATGTCCTTTGCTGCAGATTTGTTCACAACTCCCTCATCATGAAAACTTTCATCATCCTCCTCACATTGCCTTGTAATAAATGTCTTTTCTGATGGAGGCCTTGGAAAATTGAATCTGCACTCTGTTCCTTTTTTCCTGCATGATTTTGAATGACTCTTGCTATGTTGTTGTACAGCTAAAACGACTTGTCTAAGTTCTGGGTTGTAGTCTTCAGAAGGCAAAGCACATGTGACATACCTATCAATAAAATCGCAAACTGTCTCATCGCTGTCTATGTTCAGTTTTGGTGCATTTTCAACCCAGTACAAACAATGCATATGTGGAGAAACTCTTTGCTGAAATTCGACTCTTATAAAAAAATCTATAACATGTCCAATTGGGTTTGATGGTGACAATATTACATCTCTCTGGAAAATATGGAATCTATTTTCGAACATTCTGGCAACAGTTACAGGGTTTTTCCTCAAAATCTCACTTTTTTCTGCCCAGTCCAGATTAGAGGGGTCTCTTGGATCATTGTCATGGTGTAAAATTGATCCCACTATCTCTTTCCACCTGAATTCTGCCGCAGAGAAAGAACAGAACCATGTAGGAATACCAAGTTGTCGAAGCATAGCAAATAGATCCTTCTGTGTTGCTGACCAGTATGCAGGTGTCCCTCTAATTGGCTGCATAAATCTTAGAGCGTCATTGTTTTTTAGCAATTTAGAGAGTTCTTCTGGGTTTTGTAACATATCTGATGTTATCATTTTTCCATCAACTTTTGATATCACTTGGTTCAATTCAGACAGGTACTGAGAAAAGAAGATGTAATTTGTGTCTTTGGCAAATCTGTTGTCTGTGTTCATTAGTCTGTTGTTAAAATATCTGGCAAGGGTTATCTTTTCATCTCGAATTTCATTCCAAGAAAAATTTCCAGAAGGAAATAAATGTGGAAATGTCTTAGCTTCATTTCCTTCTTCTTGCAACATACGCACAGGATTTTGACCTTCCCCTGGAGCTATATTGTAAACATCATCAAAGTAGTGATCGAGGACCTCTTGCATGTGCAATATCCACAGGTTGTAAGCATGTGTCTGAAACCACCTCTTCATTTTCTGTTGTCTGTTCTGAGGTTAATTCTTCCTCTTCACATTCATTAGAATCATTCAGTATCAAATCATGTTGCACATAGTTTTGTTTCCATGTGGAATTAATCACAACATCTCGATACCACCTATTGTTCTTCTTTAAGTAATCAATCGCTGTTAAAATATGTTCTGGGTTCACAAACTGATATTCATAGTATCCCTTATATGATAACTTGCGCTTCAGCTTAACACGTAGCAGCATATTTTCACATCCATTTTGTGGTAAGCTTGTTACCTTTCTCATGTTTGAAGGTACACAGACAACAGGACCATGTACATTACTTTGACCACCTTTTGGAAGAGCCATCACTTTCATGAAGGGAATATGTAATGCAATGAGATGTTGCTCTAAACTGTTCAAATTGTTTAGTTGTTGTGGAATTTCTTCCAGACATTTTATTAACAGCTGCTTCACCAGGAATTTTTCCACTCAATATTTTTCTATGACATGTAAAACAGATCCACAAAGAAGATTTTTGGCAGTTAGATGAACAAGATATTGTGCACTCATGAGCATATCTGTTACTTATGCATAGCTTTGCAATTTCCATTGCTTTCTCCCTTTTCTCATACATTTCAAATGCACATCCTTGGACTTGATTTTCAAACAATAAACGATGACAACAGCAACAAGTGTATTCTGGCCCATTCCTCACTCTTTCCTTAAATAATTTGACAACTTCATCTTCATCCTCTAGCTTCATTTTCATTGCTCGTCTCTGTTTAAGCACATTTTCTTTTTTCTCTTTCTTTGCATCGGTACTAAAGTGGTATTTCACCTTATTAGCTGCCTTCACTGTGCGCCTATGTTCTTCATCTTTCTCATACTTTTCTCTACTTCTTCTTTTAACATCTGCTCTATGTACATCATCTCTCTTGTATCTCTCTGTACTCCTCAGTTTAACATCTGCTCTGTGTACGTCATCCTTCTTGTATTTTTCTGTACTTCTGTTTTTAACATCAGCCATGTGTACTTTGTTTTTTGCATATTTTTCTCTGCTTGCTTCTTTCACTCTCACCTTGTGTGTCGTGTCTAATGCATACTTTTCTACACTTCTCTGTTTTGTCTTTGCATTGTATGTTTCATTTATTCTGTATCTCTCTTTCCTCTGGGCTAATACTTTCAGTCTATGCAATCGATCTGTCCAGTACTTTAGCTTTGCTGCTCTTGATCGCTTTTCGACACGACAAAACTCTTTACTTTTCATTCCACTCTGTTCAGTCATAATTTTAGTCCTCTTTGCCATTCTATTATTTCTATCATTGACAGTTTCTGCTGATGACATGGCATTACGCACTTCCCTCATCCGTTTTCTATTTCTACATCTTTTCTTGAATTCTTTCATCCCTTTTATATTTGACTGAGCCTTTTTGAAATGAATTGTTTGTTTTCCAGAAATTGTCAACACAACATCATAATGATTTTCATTCACATGATTAAGATATATTGCTCCTGCAGAAAGCAAGTTTCTTGTAGGATCTACCATGCGTGCAGAATATGTAATCCAATGGTTCTCCGTATATGTATGTATGTTAGTATTTAACAGATGAGACAGAGCAAGAATTTCTACTTCTGTTGCCCATAAACCCTCTTGAGTCATATTTGTCATTGCAATGTGATTTTCAACAGAATTTGCATCACACCTTAAGAATGTTTTAAACAAATTTGAATTGTTTAAAAGATGTTGACATATTGCTGAACGCACAGCATAATGATGGTTCTCTACTCCAGTTAAGCAAAATGAAATTGCTCGAAAAAAAACAATTTCCATCTCCCACAATTCTTGCACAGTTGTCAGGTACTTCCACTTCCTCTAAAAATCCACTCTGGTCACTTCCACCTTCAAAACTTGAAAATGGTATTCCTAAAGTCTGACAGTTCTCTTTTTTTCTCATCACTAGAAAGTGGCCTAAAGCTAATTTTGTGACTTTCAATGGAAACAATTTCAAGATCATTATCACCAAGGACCAAACTATGATTTGAACTGCAATACACATCATCCTGTTCTTCATGTTCCATAACATTTTTTTCTCTCTCATCAAGCAAGATATTATCTGTACTCTCAATTTTGCAAATTGAACAATTCACACCTGTTATTTCACAATCAACCATTTCAGAATAACCCATGGACAGTGCTAATGAAAGAACATGGTTATAAACATCCTCAATTGAATTATAAAGTATTCGAGTACTGCGCCCATTCAGACTCATATTTCCCTCATAAGACCTTGAGTGAGAATCAAATGTGAAAAATTTACCACTGGTTTTCCCAACCAAAAATGTATTTCCTCGGAAACACACAAAACATCCATCAGACTCAGAAAGAGCAATACGCAAAGCATCTAGAAGTAAATATGCATGGAATTCATCATAATTTGGTTCAATGTTTGATAAATTTATCAGGCTGCATAATGATTCATTTGCTTTGAACTTAAACATTGTATTGAAGCATTCGAAAAACTGCGGAAGCTCATCAACCAAAAGGTATCTGCTACTAATATAAGAACAACGCTGCAAGTATGTATACAACTCATCCCCACTTACCAAAACCTTGTCCATATCTGAAGTTAGCCATTGTGTGGTGTTCTTTAGTTTATGGTATGCTAATGCTACCAAAGAGTTTGCTACACACTGTGTGCCAGCATTTTCACCAAACATAAAGTCACCCTGATGAAAAGAACCTTGAACACATACCTGACACATTGGTACTGGCCCATCAGAAGTACTACAAGCATTGTCAATATCATCCAATTCACCACTATATTGTCTTCCAATTCTGCATTCTGATATATTTCTCTCATATACACTATCTATATTCTCATTTTCATCATGTAAATTCCTTTTAGTATTCCTTTTAGATCTCGTTCTTTTACTCTGGTTTGCATCAATCAATATCCTGCTGGACTCATCCCCCTGAGAGGATGACATATCCAGCTGCGCCTGACCTGCTGAGCCAGACACGTGCACGGTGTCCGGCTCAGGTACCCTCGCTGGAGTACAAACCCACGGTGGGGAGTCAGGGGACGGTGCCATGCCTCCGTTTCGGGCACACAGACGACTTCCCTGAGATGATGCGATACTCTCGCCCTTCCCCCGGGGATCATGATTTGAACAATTTAGAATCTACACAACCCCAGAATGCTTCCACATAAGTTTCAGCTTTTCTGGCCCAGTGGTTCTTGAGAAGAAGATTTTGAAAGATTTTTCCTTTATATTTCTTTGTAAAACTTTGATTCCCCATTGTGGCCCTGCCCTTCCCCCGGGGGTCATGATTTGAACAATTTAGAATCTACACTATGCCAGGATACTTCCATATAGGTTTCAGCTATTCTGACCCAGTGGTTCTTGAGAAGAAGATTTTTTAATGACCTCACCCTATTTTTGTCTTTTCTTGATTATCTCCCCTTGTGAGGGGACTTGGCACTTTATTTTAACAATTAATATTCCCCTTCACCCAAAGATGCTTTGTACCAAGATTGGTCAAAATTGGCCCAGTGGTTCTTGAGAAGAAGTTGAAAATGTGAAAAGTTTACAGACGGACAGACAGCTAGACAGACGGACGGACGACGGACAAAATGTGATCAGAAAAGTTCACTTGAGCCTTCGGCTCAGGTGAGCTAAAAAAAATATAGCATATAGGTCACTGTCAATGTCACAAGGTCATTGACCTTGATGTCATTTGAATTTAGTGGAGTATGCATACCAAATATGAAGTATCTATCTCTCATGGTTTAAAAGTTAAGGCAAAAGTTTGTAAAAGCTATTTTTAGCATATAGCTCAAATTCAAGGTCACAAAATCATCGACCTTGGTGTCATTTTAATTAGTGGAGTATGCATGTACCATATAAAAAGTCTCTGTCTGTCATGGTTCAAAACTTATTTGCGAGGGATATAGTTTAGAACAGAAAAACAGATAAACAGGACAAAAAGAACATATGCCTCAGGTGTATCAATCCCTGCACATAGTCCTGTTTCAACAAATTAGCGTAGCTTTTATTTAGCCCAATATGAAGTTGTTCAAGATATAAATCTATAATAAATGAGAGTTTTTGCAATGTACTTGATTTAGCGTGATGCGTTTTGCTAAAAAGAACACACCTCAGTAAGTAATGTTTACGGTATGCCACTCATAACTAGATCTATTCTATCATATTTTATAACAAGAGGCCCAGGGGCCACAGCGCTCACCTGAGCACATCGGGCTTGAATTTACCTTGAAAAGACATTTCATTGGATATGAAGATCCTTGACCCTTTGACCTTTTAGCTTGACCTACTTTAAAAAAGCAAACCTTGACCATAACTTTGAAAGAGTTGGGGCTAGTGCTTTCATACTTTACATATTTGATCCTTATGACAAGACCTTTCATTTGATAACAATAACTTTGACTCTTTGACCTTGACCTTCGAGTTTGACCTACTTTTTAAGAAAAAATTTAAAATTTTACTTTGGTCATATTATTTGAACAGTCGTCACCAGGTCATTTATACTTCACATATGTAATGTTTGCTAAAAGAACTTTCATTGGATACCAACAATCTTGACCCTTTGACCTTGACCTTGGAGTTTGACCTACTTTTTAAGAATTTTTTTAAAATTTTACTTTGGCCATATCTTTTGAACAGTAGAAACCAGGACTTTTATGCTTCACATATGTAATATTTGTTAAAAGACCGTTCACTGGATACCAACAACCTTGACCCTTTGACCTTGACCTTGTAGATTTCTATACTTGTGAAAAAATTTTAACCTTGGCCATAACTTTTGAAAGGTAAGGGATAGTGCTTTCATACTTTAAATATGTAATCCTTGTGAAAAGACATTTCATTGGATATGAAGATCCTTGACCCTTTGACCTTTTAGCTTGACCTACTTTAAAAAAGCAAACCTTGACCATAACTTTGAAAGAGTTGGGGCTAGTGCTTTCATACTTTACATATTTGATCCTTATGACAAGACCTTTCATTTGATAACAATAACTTTGACTCTTTGACCTTGACCTTCGAGTTTGACCTACTTTTTAAGAAAAAATTTAAAATTTTACTTTGGTCATATTATTTGAACAGTCGTCACCAGGTCATTTATACTTCACATATGTAATGTTTGCTAAAAGAACTTTCATTGGATACCAACAATCTTGACCCTTTGACCTTGACCTTGGAGTTTGACCTACTTTTTAAGAATTTTTTTAAAATTTTACTTTGGCCATATCTTTTGAACAGTAGAAACCAGGACTTTTATGCTTCACATATGTAATATTTGTTAAAAGACCGTTCACTGGATACCAACAACCTTGACCCTTTGACCTTGACCTTGTAGATTTCTATACTTGTGAAAAAATTTTAACCTTGGCCATAACTTTTGAAAGGTAAGGGATAGTGCTTTCATACTTTAAATATGTAATCCTTGTGAAAAGACATTTCATTGGATATGAAGATCCTTGACCCTTTGACCTTGACCTCTGAGATTGACCTTCTTTAAAAAAGCAAACTTGACCAAAACTTTTAAAAACTTAGGGTTAGTTCCTTTCACACTTTACATATTTGATCCTTATGACAAGACCTTTCATTTGATAACAATAACTTTGACTCTTTGACCTTGACCTTCGAGTTTGACCTACTTTTTAAGAAAAAATTTAAAATTTTACTTTGGTCATATTATTTGAACAGTCGTCACCAGGTCATTTATACTTCACATATGTAATGTTTGCTAAAAGAACTTTCAAAAAAAAATGAAATAAAAAAAAAATAATAAGAAAATTTATCTGTAAGAAGGATACTTTTCTATTTAAAGAAAAAAAATAAAGGACAAAATGCAAAAAAAGAAGAATCCTTGATCTAGGCTCGATCCCAAAACCAGAATGAAAGTCTGACACGCTAACCACTTAGCCATCGAGTTCGACAACAAAAAAGATTTTTTGTAAACTTATCATTTTAAGGTTAAAGGAAGTAGTTTCGTAGTACTCATTATATAAAATATATTTATGGGATAGTATGATACTCAATTAATAAAGTTTTTTCTCTCATAACCGAAAGTTGCTGTTTTTGTTTCTTTTGGGACGGACATATATCTGAACAACAATTAAGATGCAATAGTGCGATGCCAAGAAGTACTCCTAAAAGAAAAGTTAAAATTCATGATTTCTTTGATCACTTCCTGTGACGACCGGAAGTGACGGCAGACAATCTTATCTTAATTATTTTTGCCAACTCATCAAGAAAACTTTTAAAAACTTAGGGTTAGTTCCTTTCACACTTTACATATTTGATCCTTATGACAAGACCTTTCATTTGATAACAATAACTTTGATGCTTTGACCTTGACCTTGGAATTGACCTACTTTTTAAGAAATTAAACGTTAACCATAACTTCTGAACCGTTAGGGCTAGGGCTTTCATGCTCTACATAAGAATTTTATGTGGCAAGGCCTTTCATTTGATACTAATTACATTGACCTTTTGACCTTGACCTTGGAGATTTTGTACTTTATTAACAACCTTAAACATTAGCTTACTTTCAAATTTCACAATTGTTTTCCAGTGAGAATACCCTACTTTTGGTACCAATTAATTAAATTTGCATTTAATAAAAACTTAATCTTTGCAATGTTGCCATACGGGGGCATCAGTGTTTTACAAACACATCTTGTTCTTATATATTCCTATGTAAAACTTTGGTCGGCCATTTTGGCCCCGCCCTTGCCCTGGGGGTCATGATTTGAACAAACTTCCATCTACACTACCTGAGGATGATTCCACGTGAGTTTCATCTTCCCTAACCCAGCGATTCTGGAGAAGAATATTTTTTAAAAATGCCATTAATTTTTAACAAATTCATGATTATCTCCCCTTGGAAAAGGGCATGGCCCTTCATTTGAAAAAACTTGAATCCCCTTCAACCAAGGATACTTTGTGCCAAGTTTGGTTGAAATTGGCCCAGTGGTTCTTGAGAAGAAGTCGAAAATGTGAAAAGTTTACAGACAGACAGACGGACAGACAGACAGCTAGACAGACGGACGCTAGACAAAATGTGATCAGAAAAGCTCACTTGAGCCTTCGGCTCAGGTGAGCTAACAAGTCTTTAATATAAATGTAGATAAAGGCTCACTTAAAAACAGCTTGACAAATTGTTTAGGTCCATGAACCACACTGCTCAGTCAACTCAACTTGACCCTGACCATTTCAGAAAATTGCATTCTGTTTTGCTAGCTTTTTATTTACCGTAAATGTGTTATCTGTACCGTGTTAATTATTTTTGTCAGTATGCAAGTTTCTTGTATTTTGCTGTTTTTTTCCAGTTCTTCTTAACAATGTATCACTATATCATGTTTTGCATTTATTCACAGTCTGATTAAAACAGACTGATTAATTCATTATCAATGTCTAGCTTGCAAAATTTGGCATTTGTACTACCTGCATGCCTGCTTATTTATACGCCTTCTTATCTTCATCAGAGTTTTCAAGTCCATCTTCACACACATGTAATTGCATCAAATGACTAATCATTAATTTGCTTTTCTATAAACAAGAGGCCCACAGGCCTTATGGGTCACCTGAGTATTGTAGTATGGAATTGAACCCAGGACCCCTGTATTTCTTGTCAGGTGGTCAAACCACTGAGCTATCCAGGCCAATATCCTCAGTCCAGTCTAATTTCCTACATTCCCCCTTCCTAAATTAGTCTTCGACCCCGAACTCAAGCAAAAGGTATCTGCTAGTGTGGCTGACTCAGGTGAACTAAAAAATTTTAATATATTTAAAGACTTTTCCCCCATATATTTCTGTGTAAACTTTAATTTCCCGTCGCACTCTCCTTTGGAGTCGGCCCGTGGGTATCCAGGTTAGAAGAGGTCCTCAGTACCCCCATGCTTGTCGTACAAGGCGACTAAATGGGGCGGTCCTTTGGATGAGACCGTATAAACAGAGGCCCTGTGTCACAGCAGGTGTGGCACGATAAAGATCCCTCCCTGCTCAAAGGCCGAAAGTGCCAAGCAAGGCCTAAATTTGCAGCCCTTCACCGACAATGGTAACGTCTCCATATCAGTGAAATATTCTGGAGAGGGACGTTAAACAGTATACAATCAATCAATCTGCTTTGGAGTCATGATTTAATCAAATTTGAAACTACACTATGTTTAAATAAAATTTTGAAATTGTCACTGTGACAGTGGTTCTTAAGAAAAAGTCAAAAGGGTTAGCTAAAAATTAGAATCTTGACCCCACCCCCTTTCATATAAACCATGACTATGCTTTTCTCAACAAAACTATTTTTTCTGAAATATTCTTATGTAAAAGGAGTTTGGTCCCACCTGTTCTTATCCCGGGGCTCATGATTTACACATGAATCTACACTACCTGAGGATGCTCCCTTTGAATATGTTAATTATGGCTTTGTTATTCTTGAGAAGAAGATTTTTTAAAGAATTTTTCAATATTTATTTTGTTGTTCTTGAGAAAAAGATTTTCTCAGATTTTTCCTATACATTCCTATGTAAAACTTTGATTGTCCATTCTGGTCCCATATCCTAACCCCTGGGTGTCATGATTTGTAGAAACTTTAATCTGCACTATCTGAGGATGCTTCCATATAAATATGACCAGTCATGGCCTATGGAAAAGCTCACGAGCTTTCAGCTTAGGTGAGCTAAAAACTTGAATCTACACTACTGAAGGATACACCTGTAGTAAATTTCCCAAATGAATTACCGTATAATCCCTGTTAACCGCCCCTGCCCCTATAAGTGCCACGTTAGGTCTTTTTCAATTTTCAGAAAATAAGGGCCCCCTGTACACATGGTACAGTGATTAAAAATCAACTAGAATTGTATCAAAAACTGAAGAAAGTGAACTGAAACTTGTCAATTTCCCAATTTCTCAATGGAAAATGAATAATTTAGCATAATTTGTGTGGATTATATTCACTTTAAAAGAAGTTAGACATTATTCTAGTTTTTCCTTTTATTTTTTTTTTCGAAAGATTTTTTAAGTTAAAACGTGACATTAAATATTATAAAGAGAATACCAAAATAACCGCCCCCTTTTTGCAACTTTCTAAGCACCCGAGGCAGTTAATAGGGATTATATGGTATTATTTTGCCATGCTTGTCAATGAGAAGATTTTAAAGATAAACAAACCATTGTGGCCCCATCTTACCCCCCAGGAATCATAATTTGAACACACTAAATCTACATATGCTAGCTGAAGATGCTTCCATATAAATATGACTAATCATGGCTTTGTTGTTCTTACAATTATTTTATCTACTCTTTTTTTGGTAAACTTTGATCATCTTTTGTAGATTCGTTCTACCCCAGGGTTCACAATATTAACAAACTAAAATCTACACTTCTAGAAGAAGCATCTATATTAAATTCACACATTTTGGTTTTAAATTATTAAGAAAAAGATTTTTTCAGATATTTTATTGTACACTTCTTTACAAAACATAGATTGCCCATTGATTGTATATTGTTTAACCTCCCTCTCAAGAATTTTTCACTCTTATGGAGACGCCACTACTTGCCGACTCCAAGGGGGTCCTGATTTTTGGTCTGAACAAATTATTGAACCAACTTAAATTTAAACTTACTCTAGCTAAGGATGCTTTTATATATACATGACCAATCATGAGATTTTTAAAAATTTCTTATTATTCCTATCTTTTAAATTATCCAATATTATTGTGGCTCCATCCTACCCCCCCCCCCCCCCCCCCCTAAAATTATAGTTTGTTTGGAAATGCCTCCCACCTCATTGAAATGCCCCCTCCTGAAAAAAAAATTGACCAAAAGTAGGAAGATCTTTTTTTTATTTAATCAGTTTCTCTGCCAATTACATGTATCACATGTACCATACAAAACACTGAAATATAGTGTCAGACCTATGTAAAATTAGATTTTCTTATTGATGGTAGATACTCTTTTTAAAAGTCAGAAAATGTATTTACTGTTTACTGAGATTTTTATCAAAAATTTAAAAAAATTATCTTAAATTAAAAAAAAAAATAATAATTTCCCTCCCTCCCGTGTCTGAAACCCGTTAGGCGGCAATTCCAAACAAACATTTTTTTAAGGATGGCCTTCAGCCATTGTTGTAAAAATTATAACAATAACCATATATTAGCAGATGCTCCTTAGAAATAAGATTGTTGCAATTGTCTACATAGTAAATAGTGATAGAATTTTCATTTGAGCACAAGTTTTGTAAATTTGTTGGCCTCATTAACACTCATATTATGAAAATAACAATATGTACAGTACCATACAAATACTGATGTCTCATAAACAAATACAAACTAACACAACAATAAAAAAAATCAAATTTAAATTTTATTCAAAACAGCAGAATTTCCATTCAAGGCCAACAATAAAAATTAATTTTTTTGTTTGATGTACTCCGACTGACCCCTCAGAATCTTCTACACCAAATAATTTTTTTCAGCAAATTGAAATATTTATGCCCCTGATCAAAAGATCCAACTTTAAATTCATTCATTACTTTTAAATGAAAGTACAGCAAACAACAACACACCCTTTCAACATAGCAACAGCATGCTGCAGCCATACATTTTACAATCTACATATAACATGCAAAATATGACAAATAATTTTTGTGTACATGTAGATGTTTGACTGAAAAAGTTAAGATAAAATATAAACTTTTATTGTGCTCTATGCATCGTCCTAACAGGCATCTAAACCACTATTCACCTCATAAAGCCTTGCTTACAAGACCAGTTCTAGAGACAACTGTGATATTCACTAGGTATTCAAATGGTAAAAAGTAATTATCACACCAAGTATAAATTGATTTCTGTCTAATTCGTTCCTCGTACAAAAGCAAACCATATTTTTGTCCTATCTTTCTATTCCTCTATCTGTCTGCACTGAAAAAATAACTAGTGAAAGTCACTTAGAGGACTAGTAAATTTACTGTCCATACAATCACTACTTCAAATTTAAAGTAGTTTTACTAGGTATTGGGTATATATACGAGATAATATTAGTAAATCTAAGAATTTATAAGTAACCTTCACTAGGTATCTAAGTACATGTGACAAGATCTTTCTTTGGGTACCACCAAATTTGACCTCTTGACCTTTGATTTTTTTCTTCTTATTTTACAATAGAAATTCTTTCATTCTAAAGCTAATTAAAAAGTATACAAGTCCTCTTAGATGCTCTATGATATTTTGATTAAAAGTTTTTATAACAATGATTCTGTGTAGCTATCCAATGTGTATTGAGAACATTCATATAAATTCCAGTGATTTCTATGACAGTTGCATTTGTTTAATACTGTAAACCCCCTCCCCCTCCCAAATAATATATACCTGGCTACCCACCTTGAAAAATGTGGGTTGGAGTACATCAAACAATTTTTTTTATTGCTGGTCTAAACAGTTTTTTATTCATAGAAAAAATTTATTTACTTTTCCATTTTCAGATATCTACCTCAGAGGCTAGCTCCGAAATGAAATATTATTTTATAAATTCTGTTTTCTGTAGCACTTTATCAACTATGTTAAAATGTTTCAAGATTTTATCAATAGGATTTGAAGTACTATTGCTCCTCTGAAAATTTAAATGGTACAAGTAAATCAAGTCCAGTATAATCACTACATTAATCAAAATAATTTTAAATACTTACGAAGCATTATTTATACATGTATTTTTTTTTCAAACATGTTTTTTTTTAATAACAGTTCAAAATGTTCAATGCACTTATTTTATGCATGCATAATTTAACTGCTAAATTTAAACGTGATATATTTTATCGTAATGTTTTTTTAATCTAAACAAATTTGTATGAAAAAAGAATAGTTATGTAGTGATTGTCTGATAGACGTGAACTTCAACTGCGCTTTATCTAGTATCTCTCAATACTACATGTATCACTCCTCAAATATTGAGTATTCAGAGTAGGGTACTACTAAACAGAGTACGCTAGAGTACGATAGAGTACTTTAGAGTACGCTAGAAAAATTATGTTATTTAATGCAATTAAATTGTTTATTTATGTATGCACAACTTGATTAAACATTATTATACACTTGTATTGCAATATTTGTTTCAAATATTTGTTTTAATGATATTTTGACAAGAAAACAACATCCATAATTGAACGCATATACCCCAATTTCGATTACTATTTTGTTTCAGACTTACTTACTAAAGACTTGCATCCAAATTTTATCAAATATTAAATCAGTTGCATGTGTGAATATTTTACGAATTCACAATGAGACATTTCAACACGTTCAAGTTAAATTAGATCGCAATCAAACGATAAACCGTAAACTGAAATCAAAAATTGAAATAACTCCTGAATTAAAGAAAACATACAAATTTTATTTAAAATATATATTCAATATGTTAAAAAAAGTAGAAAAACATACAAAAAGTAGTTTAATTGCATTAAATTATAAAATATTACTAGCCAGCGTACTCTAAAGTACTCTACCGTACTAGCGTACTCTGTTTAGTAGGCTTCAGAGTAGACCGTTCAGAGTAGGAGTTAAAACACCCCAAGATACTTACAATTCTAATTTATTTTTACGCAAAACAACCTTTTTTATTTCAATCTTCAACCAACTTCACTTTTACCAACAAAAGTTATCAGAAAAATGCCGTAAATCAGTAAATCTGTGCTTGCAAAACTTCTGCTTAGAGCTCCTGGAACCAGGCGTAAACAAACAATGACGTCAGTCTGGAGAGGAAGGCGGTAAACATAGTTCATCTGAATGTGTTAGTGATCGCTGATGCTCCGGGAGTTTAAGTTTAAAAGTCTTCGCATTCCATAATTATCACAAATACTAATGATGGTCTTTCACAATAAATCTTATGAAAAAAGGTCCAATAAGAACGAAACAAAATTCTGCAAAGGTTCGGGGTTTTTTTTGTACTAGTTTTACCGTCGATTTTTGTCGATTGAATCGTACGAAATATATTTCGATCAGACGTTTCCTAGAATGAAAAGAGAAAAAAAAAAGCTCGGTATTATGTCGAATAAATTTTTACATTTTCCTTGTTTAAGGCAACAGCATCTCCTAGGTTGAACATTTTAGTATTGAAGTTTTGGTATGTAAAAATCCGGACCGGGCCGGGAATTTTTATACCGAAAACCGGGTGTTTGCTAATAACTGCATATATACTAAATTAACTGTCATGAAACTTACAGATGTAATAAAATACAACAAATTATGCCTTTACTGAGAGTTTTAACTCCAAATATATGACGTTAATTCTTTTTATATATCTTGCTTATTGTATTTTGGACCTTTTTAGATGTTATTTATTGATTTATTGCAAACATTTAAAACCTTTTTTTTAAGTGAAAGACTTAGAAGGATAAATAATATATTTGTCTATTAATAAAAAAAAAAAAACCCGAATGATCCAAATTGCAGTTTTGTGTTTACTTTATTTATATGCCCTAATATGGGAAATGTGCAGTTTTCCTTACAAAAAAAATTAGTGCACGGGGCAGGTGCGTTTTCAACCGAAATAAAGATAGGACAGCCAGTCAACATTTGCTGTAATCTGTAGTATGAAGATATAATATTTTTTCTTTCTTAAAAGCATTAAACAAGTTGCATATTTTGGTTGCAAAAAGTTTTAATCGTTGGCTGTACCTCCATCCCATAAGTAGAGCTCTGTGAATTTCAAAAAAAAAAAAAAATCAATGAAATAACGCTGCATCTCCAAGAAAATGCCCATATTCAAGGGAGACTACAATTCGTTTGATCCTCCAATTCTTTTTAAAAGTATGCATCTCAGTGACTCTTTCGAAAAAAAATATATTATCAAACTAGAGGTTCTGTGTGCAATGAATAATGCTCCGCATCCCATATGAATATAATGACAGTGTCCATGTTTTGCTATGGAAATCCCAAAATACTATCAAAAAATAAAATATGATACTCAATGGCAATATGTAACTAGTGCTAATTGTAACGGGAACCGTTACAGATGTTCCCCAAACGCTCCCCAACTCCCTTTTGGTGCCATATTCCCTGTAAGCTTCATTAAATAAGACAAATTCTGTGCATTTTTGACTTTAACAATGTTTTCCCAGAAGGATACGGATTATATTCAAATTTAAGCATTGCACTCATGCGCATGTGAATGCATATGTGAGTTATGACCATATCATCTTGTCTACACTATCTATACATTTTAATATACTGTTTATTAATGCATTCTGTTCAAAAGTATTAAAAATCACTCATTCAAGTGTATTTTTAATTAAACTCGTTCCAAATGCACGCACGTGTGTGCACGTGCATGATGACCATACCTTTTTGTAGGAGTCCCTAATATCTATCTATGTTCTAAATCCCATCCTGTTTGGTTGAAAAACAAGGGAGTTATAGCCAATTAAAGTTTCAGCCAATCAAATTGCAGCGCACGTGCATTGGCGTGATTTCATGAATATTTTTCGATTTCATATAGTAGGATATCTTTATGTATGACTATGTTTTAAATTTCAAAGCATTTCATCAAAAAACAAAGGAGATATAGTTATTTAAAGTTTCAACCAATCAGATTGCAGCACACGTCCATGCACATGATTATTTGAATTTTTTTGTATATCATATTGCAGGATATCCTAATGCATGACTATGTTTTAAATTTCAAAGCATTTCGTCAAAAGATAAAGGAAATATAGCCATTTAAAGTTACAGCCAATCAGATTGCAGCACACGTGCATGCGCGTAATTTCATGATTTTCTTTATATATCATATTGTAGCATATCCTAATGCATGACTATATTTAAAATTTGAAAGGGTTTTGTCAAAAAATAAAAGAGAAATTGAGATTTTAGTTTCAGCCAATCAGAGCAAAGCGCACGTGCAAGCGCGTGAGTTCATGCTGATTTGCCAGTGACATTATATTAACACTATGAATATATCCTCATGTAATGAGTTTCAAAGCATTTCATCAAAAAATGTAAAAGTTATGGCTATATTAAGTATATCTGGCATTTAACTCACTTCACGCGCCCGCACGTGCAGGCGTATGCGCGCAAAATGACCTTCGTTCAGCACACCTACACAACACACCTATTAACCCTAAAAAGGTTTTAACTTAGTTTGGTGAACAGTTTCTGAGAACACTTCCGGACAAAAAAGTACCGGAGAAGAAATAAGAAGAAAAAAGAATAACAAGTACTAATTGTAACGGGAACCGTTACAGATGTTCCCCAAACGCTCCCCAACTCCCTTTTGATGCCATATTCCCTGTAAGCCTTATTAAATAAGACAACCTCTGTACATTTTTTAATTTAACAACGTTTTCCGAGAAGGATAGGAATTAAATTCAAATTTTAGCATTGCACGCATGCGCACATGAATGCATGTGCGTAATGATCATATCGTCTTGTCTACACTTTCTATATATTTAAATATACTAGATGTGTATATATTAAAGCAATAAGCTCAAAAGTATTAAAAATCATTCATTCAAGTGCATTTTTAATTTCACTCGTTCCAAATGCATGCACTTGCATGCACGTGCATAATGACCATACCATCTTGTAGGAGCCCTTGTATCTATCTATGTTCTAAATTCCATCCTGTTTCGTTGAAAATCGAGGGGGTTACAGCCATTTCAAGTTTCAGCCAATCAGATTGCAGCGCACGTGCATGCGCGTGCTTTCATGACAATTATTATGTATCATATTGTAGGACATCTTAAAGTATGCCTATGTTTTAAATTTCAAAGCATTTTGTGAAAAAACAGAAAAGATATTGAGATTTTTGTTTCAGCCAATCAGAGCAAAGCGCACGTGCACGCATGTGCATGCATGTGAATGGTGACCATACCATCTTGTAGGAGTCCTTTCTGTCTATCTATGTTCTAATTCCCATGCTGTTTGGTTGAAAACCAAGGGAGTTATAGTCATTTAAAGTTTCAGCCAATCAGATTGCAGCGCACGTGCATGCGCGTGATTTCATGAAAAATCTTATATATCATACTGTAGTATATCCTAATGCATGTCTATGTTATAAATTTCAAAGCATTTCATCCTAAAACAAAAAAGATATTAAGATTTCTGTTTCAGCCAATCAGAGCAAAGCGCACGTGCATGCGCGTGAGTTCATGCAAATTTGACCATGTCATCTTATGTATACAACTTATATATCTTTATATAATGAGTTTCAAAACATTTCATCAAAAAATATAAAAGTTACAACCATATTAAAAATATCAGTCATTTTACTCATTGCACGCGCCCGCACGTGCATGCGTATGTGCGCAAAATGACCTTCGTTCGGCACATCTACACAACATGCCTACTAACCCTAAAAAGGTTTTAACTCAGTTTGGTGAACAGTTTCTGAGAACACTTCCGGACAAAAAAGTACCGGAGAAGAAATAAGAAGAAAAAAGAATAATAATAATAACTAGAAACGAAACTCGTTGCGAGCAACGAGAGGTCTTCCGTCCGATTTTGAAAAAAAGGACGTGAAATCGAAACTGAAAAGTTATAAAACTTTTTATAAACATTACAAACTATTCATTTCTTTTCATTTCATTTCATTTCAGCAGAGTGTAGCGCAGCAAAACATTCATAAAGAAGTGAAAAAAAAATAAACTTTTTCTGTAGTTGGCCATGGCGTATTTTCATTTCTTTCATTTGACAGAAAGCCAAATCTTTTGCCTGAAAATAAGAACAAATTTAATTTCAATATATTATTATTTTTTTTAAATCGTTTTTTCTCTTTTAAAGTGTAATCATTGTACATTAAACCAATGATTTCAACACAATCAATATATTAAAATTTGTATCCTTTCAAAATATCATTGAAAAGATAAAAAATATATATCTTTTAATGTACTTACTTCGTCATAATGTAACCATGCGTATTGTTTAAACCAAGTGGGGTTGAATGAACGCAGTTCTGGATTCTTCTTGCCGAAAGAACGCTTAGGAAATTTAAAATTAACAGGTTGATTAATACTTTTTAATCCGGCCATTTTTGAAATTGAAATGTAAAAAAAGTGTAATAATATTTTTAAAAAAATCATCTCAAGTTGTTTTAGACAGTGATTTTAACTAATTTTCAGTTTTCCCCCTTTATAATTAATATGCTCATACGTTGTAATATTTTCGATAATTGTTTAATGACTTGCAATCATGTTGAATCATCAAAGCTTCCAAACGTCGATCGACCAATTAATTGGACAATGAACAATTTGTAGCAAACCCGCACTTACAGCAATCATAATGACTACCCTGTTAATTGTGTACACACGCCAGGTACAGGTATATTTAAGAAATGAATCTAATTTTTGAAGATTCATGAGGTTATGAACTACGACGCTTCACACCGGCATATTTCATGAAGCGCGTTAGCGCTTCATGATAAATATGCTGGCGTGAAGCGTTGTAGTTCATATACCTAATGAATCTTCAAAATATTAAATTCATTTCTTATATTTACATTATTTTTCTGATGACTTGCCATAAATTTACGCCGTTCAATCGTCATTTTTAAAACAAAACTGTGTGCACTATATTTTTGACGTTTTGACGTCAAGAGCGGTATTATGACGTAACAATAGAGATATATTCATGCTTATTCGTGATACATACCTAATGTAGTTCATGAGAAAATATACTGCATTTTTTTTGTAAAGAATCATAGGGGAAATTTATTGGAAATGTAAATATATAGACATGCATGTATATCCCATTTTGACGTCTGTGTAAACAATAGCTTGTACACACTTTGCCGCTCCATTGATGCCAATAACCAAATATGCATCTAATTACATGTACATACACGATCAGGGGGACTGCTCCCTTTACTTTTACCCCAACACTACTTTTACTATTGAAAACGTTCATTGACAGGCACCCCCCCCCAACACTTTCTACTACCGTAAAATGTTATAAGGGAAATGTTGTGTTGTACGTCAAAAAACTGGAAATGAAAGAAGTTTGCATTATTGAAAAATTAAGTTAGCAGCTACAACCACAACCCCAACCCCAACCCCTACGAAATAGGATTTTCGACTTTGAGCAATGCTCCTTTTTTTTCGCTTGTCAACATTTTCGGTATAATTTTTTTTCTCTGGCTGCCCCCC
>PRKT01001117.1:54484-68233 GCA_003671525.1 Saccostrea glomerata
CCCCCCCCCCCCCCCCCCCCTTTTCCAATACGATGCTACGGACGTACTGATTTATCATATGTATTTTTTACAATCCGTAAATATTATTAAAATAATGGTTGTACGTTTTTGGCAACTGAAGTTTATTTTTATTTAATAATTTTATTTATCTAACACACAAAACCGTGATTTTTTTTTTTAATTTTAAGTGCAAAACAAAACAATATGTCAAATGGTTTTAATCACCGGAAAAAAGACAACAGGCGACACACAATAAAAAAAGTGTCTGTGCTACTTGGATTTGAAAGTTTCAGCAAAGGCATATTTTATTTTTAATTATATTGAAATGTAAGTTTCATGACAAATAATTGAGCATTTTCAAAATTCCCGACCCGGCTCGCATTTCAATACCCATTTTAGTCACATTTTCCAGAAGTTGCCGGACTATATTTACCCCGTGCCGCTCGGAACTGACGTCATACTTTGTTTACGTCTGAAGAGAGAGGAAGAAGGAGATTTCATTGCATTGCATTTTTGCTGTCTTAATTAATTTGTGGTTGTATAGTTAAAGACATAGAAAAGTGAATACAAGAAAGGGCCTTTCATCAATATTTCCTTTACACCGTAAGTAGTTAATGTGTTTTTTCTCAATGTTGATTCGATTTGAACAGCCTGACGGTGAGTGATGTAGTTTGTGCCAAATGGAAGTCGATGATGGCTGTGTTTTCGGATTCTCTTACAAATAAAGCCTTATATAAACTGATAGTTGTCTTTTTTATCAATGAAATACACATTATTGTGCTGCATTAAGCAGATCCAATTTAAAACAATTGGTATATACAGTGCCATAAGTGAAACATAATTGTATTTTCAAACTAGATCTAAACAGATTTGTGCCAAAAGTAAAGATAATTTCATTTTTTCTGTAGATATTTCATTGAAAACAACATTTTTAATATAACTGATTTATGGCAAAAATTTCTGACAGAATTTAACACAAATTTGTTGTAGTGTTGTAGTTGTACCTGATCAGCATCCATATTTAAAAAAAATGTTAAATCTTTTACTAAAAAAAATGAAAAACTTTTTTTTTTAAATGTAAATTAATGTTCTTTTTACAAGAAAAAGATAACTACACATGTTCTGGTTTAACTTATGAAATAAATAATGAAATATTGGACAGAAATCGAGAATTTGCCAGTGATTTTACTAGATGTTGTTTTCAATATAAAAATATATCTAGAGAAAAATAAAATTCTCTTCACTTTTGGCACACATCTGTACTTCATTGAAAAAAAACTTTTTTTTTTAAATAAAATGATGTGAGGTCAGTTTTAACTAAAGAAAGTGGGCACACTGGATATGTAGTCAGCGGGAATCTTTGACACGAAACAATTCAGATTTAATTTATGTCCAAGCACAGTTCTTTTAAATATCTTTAATAGGGAATCAAAGTTTTACATAGAATATATAGGAATAATCTTTAAAAATCTTCTCAAAAACCACTGGGTCAGAAAAGGTGAAACTTATGTGGAAGGATCTTGGGATAGTGTAGATTCTAAATTGTTCAAATCATGACCCCCTCCCCGGGATTGGGCAGGGCCGCAATAGGGAATCAAAGTTTTACATAGAAATATATTGGAAAAATCTTTAGAAATCTTAGAACCACTGGGCCAGAAAATCTAAAACTTATGTGGAAGCAATTTTGGGTAGTATAGATTCTTAATTGTTCAAATCATGACCCCTGGGGGTAGGGCGTGGCCACTTTAGGGAATCAAAGTTTTACAAAGAAATATCTAGGAAAAATCTTTAAAAATTTTCTTCTCAAAACCACTACACCAGAAAAGCTGAAACCTATGTGGAAGCATCCTGGGGTAAAATTTGTACAAATCTTGACCCCCGGGGGCAGGACCGGGCTACTATAGGGAATCAAACTTTTACATAGAAATATGTAGGAAAAGTCTTTAAAAATCTTTTTATCAGGAACTACTGGACCGGAAAAGCTTAAACTTATGCGAAAGCATCTTAGGGTAGTTTACATTTTAAATTGTCCAAATAATTACCCATGGGGTAGGATGAGGTCACAAAAGGTATTACTAGAGATTAATCTCAAAAAAGAACAGCATGGTCAAAGCTACTCAGTTGAGAGATTTGGACCATGGGCCTCTTGTTATTTCTTACTTGACCTGTGATATCACAACCATGCCTACAGGTAAATTATTTTAAAATGATGTAGGAAAAAAACTACAAGAATTTTTTGGTGTTTTAGTCTTAAAAATGAGCAATAAAAGAACACTGCATTAATATTTAATTTTTTGTAAAATTCATCTTTCATTGAAATATATATCGGAAAAATACAATATTGATTCACTTATGGCATGGTACCGTAGCTGGATTTACCTATGTTGCTTTATTTAGCTACGGATTGTAGCTTTACAGTAGGTTTTAAATAGCAATCCAAGTTATACTGGTATGACCTGTTAATGAATTCAAAGCACATTGACAAAAAATGTTTGGGTTTAACCCCTCAAAATTATTGTAACAGTTGCTATTATTGTTATTTGTTGACATTAAATCTCATTCGTCCGTCAGTCTATAGATTTGTCCGTCCATCACAATAACTTTAACCTTGGTCATATCTTGTGAATGAGAAGAGATAAGGCTTTCATATGCATATTACACATGAATTTTACCTGTGACAAGACCTTTCTAAATACACCATGATTTTTGACCCCATGACCTGAATTCTAGTTAAGAACCTACTTTTTAAAAAAATTAAACATTTGAATTGATCATTACTTATGAATGAGAAAAGGTAGAGCTTTCATATTACACATGTATATTACCTGTATCAAACGATTCTAAATACACTGTAATTTTGGACCCCATGACCTTGAAGTTTGACGTAATTTTAAATAATTTAAATATTACTTTGAACTGGCCATAACTTTTGAAAGAAAAAAAATAATAAGGCATTCATATTGAATATGTGTATAACTATTACCTGTGACAAGACCTAAATACACTATGACTTAATAAGTCTCCAAATTTAGAGCTTGAAATTTGACTTACTTAAGAACCCTCTCTAAATTGCACATTAAAGAGTTCCGATTCTATAGTATTTTTAGCTCACCTGAGCCAAAGGCTCAAGTGAGCATTTCTGATCAAAATTTGTCTGTTGTCTGTCATTGTCGTCGTTGTCGTTGTTGTAAACTTTTCACATTTTCATCTTCTTCTCAAGAACCACTTGGCCAATTTCAACCAAACTTGCTACAAAGTATCCTTGGGTAAAGGGGATTCAAGTTTGTTCAAATGAAGGGCTTGCCTTATTCCAAGGGGAGATAATTATGAATAAGAGAAAAATTAATGGCATTTTATTAAAAACTTTTCTTCTCAAGAACCACTGGGCCAGGAAAGATGAAACTCCTGTGGAATCATCCCCAGGTAGTGTAGATTCAAGTTTTTTTCAAGTCATGACCCCTGGGGGTAGGGTGGGGCCAAATGGCCGATAAAAGTTTTACATAGGAATATCTAAGGGAAACCTTTTAAAATCTTCTTTTCAAGTACTTTAAAGCCATGCTTAGTGATATTTATAGGGAATCATCCTCAGGTAGTGTAGATTCAAGTTTGTTCAAATCATGACCCCCTGGGGGGTTAAAATTCAAGCCCCCCTACCCTCAGTAAACTTTCAGTTCTGATCTGATATGTGCTTTTTCCTAGCCAATTGTTAGCCAGTTAGAGTGATCTGCCATTAGATCTAAATTAAAAAAAAAAAATAGAAATTTACAGTATATTACTCAATTTATAATCATAAAGTATTGATAACATTTTGATAGGTCATGGTAAATTCAATACAGGTGTTATTAAGGTCTTCCGTTTCCAACGGAAGACCTTCTACTGATTCGTTTGTTTCTTTTCCACTATTATTATTTTTTTTTTTTTTTTCTTACCGATTTTGTGCAGGCGATTTCTCGAGAACGCTTCGACAGATCTTTATGAAACTTTCAGGAATGATGGCAAATCATATGATCTTAGGGTGTTTTTTTTAATTTTGCCGTCGTCACTTCCGGTCTCGAGATACGGCCAATTTTCTTTTTTTTAAATGTCATTTTGTCCGGAAGTGTTCTCAAAAACGGTTTGAGATTGAGTCTTGAAACTTTCAGGGATGATAGATTGTGACAGGCTCTCTTGAATTTTGTATAAAGTTTTTGTTGCCGTCACGTCCGTTGTCCACCGGAAGTAGTTTAAAAATATGCAAAATTTTCTTTTTTTCTTTTTTAAATGTTTCTTATATAGGCAAATAAAGTGTCTCGAGTATTATTATGTCCACCGGAAGTTATTTTTTCAAAACCGGAAGTAGTCCAAAAAATGAGCATTTTTCATCAAAATTATTAGGGATGATTCTTTCACACTCAGAGAGGAGTTATAGGTCATTTTTAGTACTTCCGGTCACACCGGAAGTGAATTATAAAGACCGGAAGTTGTCTGAAATTTACAGATTTCACTCTTAAATGTGTTCTCACGTATTTAGAGGAATTGATATGAACTTTTTTTTCATTTTAAGTTGTTTTATGATCGTATCAAAAATCAAACGGAAGACCTACTCATTGCTTGCAACGAAATCTCGTCTAGTTAACATGTATTTTTCTATGGAAGTAATTTATAGTGGTTTATATTCACTGATAGTGTGTTATGTTTGATTATTTTTCCTTGGGATAAATGCCAGGTACTATTTAGTGAAAATTAAATAAATAAGCTTAATAGTAACACCTTTTATATGTAAATTAATATATTTTTCTGATTGTTAAAAAATACATTTTGCATTGGTGTAGAAATGGTCATTAAAAATTGAAACATTAATTTTTAGCTCACCTAGGCCGAAGGCTTACTAGTGAGCTTTTCTGAACAAAATTTGTCCATTGTCTGTCGTTGTTGTAGTCGTCCTTGTCATTGTAAACTTTTCACATTTTCATCTTCTCCTCAAGAACCAATAGGCCAATTTCAACCAAACTTGCCACAAAGTATCCTAAGGTGAAGGGTATTTAAGTTTGTTCAAATGAAGGGCCACACCCTCTTCCAAGGGGAGATAATTTTGAATTAGTGAAAAATTAATGGCATTTTAAAAAAATCCTCCTCTCAAAAACCATGCAATGGGCCAATAAAGATGAGACTCATGTGGAATCATCCTCAGGAAGTATAGATTAATGTTTGTTCAATTCATGACCCCCAGGGGTAGGGTGGGGCGAAAATGGGTGACCTGCACTATTATTTTAACTTTTTTTATACAAAAATCAACCTTGGAGATAACCTCTGAATGAAAATGATAGGACATTCATATTTGAAGCAATATGCCTTAACAAATGACATGTCACTTACAAAGAAACCGAAAGCAGGGGACCAGAATTCTTTGAATTTCGCTTGTTTATTTTGTGTTAAAGGTTAAGTTGTCTGATCAAAATTTGTCCATTGTCTGTCATCATCGTGATAGTCGTCATCGTTAACTTTTCACATTTTCAACTACTTCTCAAGAACCACTGGGCCAATTTCAACGAAACTTGCCACAAAGTATCCTTAGGTGAAGGGGAATCAGATTTGTTCAAATGAAGGGCACACCCTTATTCAACTGGAGATAATTAAGAAATAGTGAAAATTTGATGGTATGTTTTAAAAATCTTCCTCTCAAGAACCATTGTGCCAGGAAAGATGAAACTTATAGGGAAGCATCCTCAGATCAGGTAGTGTAGACTCAAGTTTGTTCAAATCACTATTCCCGGGGGAAGGGCGGGGTCACAATGGCTGATCAAAGTTTTACATAGAAATATATAGGAAAATTCTTTAAAAATCCTCTCAAGAATTAGCAAAGGCATGAATGATCATACATGTTTTTATATGGGAGCATCTTCAGGTAGTGTAGATTTAGGTTTGTTCAAATCATGACCACTGGGGGTAGGACAGGGCAACAATGGCCGATCAAAGTTGCACGTAGAAATATATAGGAAAACTCCTTAAAAATCAAAGGCATGAATGATCATATTTTTATGGCTAGATCCTCAGGTAGTTTGTTCAAATCATGACCCCGGGGGGTAGGGCAGGGCCACAACATGGAAATCCAAGTTTTACATAGAAATATGTAGAAAAAATCTTTAAAAATCTTCTTTTGAAAAATAGCAAAGCCATGATTAGTCCTATTTATATTGAAGCATTCTTAGGTAGTGAAGATTCAAGTTTGTACAAGTCATGACCCCTAGGGGTAGGATGGGGCCACAATGTTATTTGAAATGGAAAGGGAAATAAAGCCACAGGTAGTTGAAGAAATATGCAAGCATTCCTTAGTTAGTGTAGATTCAAGTTTGTTCAAATCATACCCTCTCCCTTTCAAGGATTGTTTGGGACCACTATTGGGTTTCGCCCATGGGGATCCGGGTTAGAATAGGTCCTCAGTACTCCCTTGCTTGTCATAAAAGGCGACTCATGGGGCGATCCTTTGGATGAGACCGTATAAACCGAGGCCGCGTGTCACAGCAGGTGTGGCACGATAAAGCTCCCTCCCTGCTCAAAGGCCGTAAGTGCCAAGTATAGGCCTAAATTTGCAGCCCTTCACCAGCAATGGTGACATCTCCATATCAGTGAAATTTTCTGGAGAGGGACATTAAACAGTATACAATCAATCACTATTGGGTTTCAACTTTTCAATAATAAACTGATTTATGCTTTCTCCCTAGCCACATTGCTCAGTTTAGTGATGTGGCCCATGGGCCTCTTGTACTTATATCTTTTGATTTTGTCTTGCAGTCATTGGTTAATGTTCATTTCAATTTAAAATTACACATGATTGATAAAATCATTTGCTTTGTGGTTTTCTTTTGAATAACCCAAAGTGTCTAATATACATTCATAAAACATGCTTTACATTTTGAAGTTGAAAGTTTTTTTTGTGTCAAAACAAGTACAGTTTTGGTTAATATATCTGTTCCCCGCTTTTGCCGAAGCAAGGTGACATTTAATGTAATTAATGTAATCTCTAGCTGTTTGTCTGTCACTAAATAATTTAACAATGGTCATAAATTTTTTATCAGAAGGGATGGGGCTTTAATATTACATATATCTTACATTTGACAAGACCTTTCAAAATGTACTATGATTTTAACTACTTGACCTTGAATTTTGACCTAATTTTCAAAATTTAAATACTGTATTATTTGTTCTTAAGTTTTAAATACGAAGAAGTATAAATAATGGACAAACAATAAGTATGAAAAACGTCTGAGTCAGTATTTGACTCAATGATAAATTGTATTTGCTGACATGGTCACTTATCGACCATAGAACTTACGAAATGATGACTTTAAACGAGATGGCTGAAATTCTTGTTTTATCAACTTGCTTGTCAATAATTTACTTCTTTTTAGAAATTGTTCATAAATAGAGCAAGCTCTTGCGTATCAAATCAACTGAGATATATATATATAATCCGTACGCAGGTGATGAAGGTACATGTATACTGCTGCATAAGTAAGGGAAGTTGATAAGTTAAAGTCATCACTTTATCTTATAGCTCAGTTGTTAGATTACCATTAACATTTTTTTCAAGTAAAATATCCAAGTATTAAAACAGATGTGTCAGACTCTAGGTATCTTGTATCTTAAGCTCACTAGGATATATGGTATCGACATAGGAATGGAAATTACCATTGTTAATTGACAATACGTCCTCAATATATCTAAATGTCGAGTTGAAGGCCACAGCAAGTGTTTTCTTCTTTTCACGCTTAAGATTTTGCACGAATTCTGCTTCATATGAATATAATAATAAGTCCGTTATGTAATTAGCATTATTTTTAGGGAAAAGTTGGGACTACCAAGCATTTAAGCTTTTTCAATAAAGATCCATTTTTGCTTTTTTGTAGCAACAGTGCTCAGGTAAGCCATGTGGCCCATGGGCCTTTTATTTAAGTTACATTTTACTTAGCTTTGTGAGGGTAAGTCAATATTAGAATAGTTTTTAGCTCACCTGAGCCAAATATCACCACAATAGGGATAAAAGTTTTAGATAGGAATATATAGGAACATATTAAAAATCATCTTCCTGAGAACAGCAAAGTCATGGATAGTCATTTTTATATGGAAGTATCCTCAGGTAGGGTAGATTGAAATTTATTCAAATCATGACCCCTTAGGTTAGGGCAGGGTTACAGTGGACTATCAAAGTTTTACATAGGAATGTATTAGGAAAAATCTTTTAAACATGCTCAAGAACAGCAAAGTCATGGTTGGTTATGTTTTTATGGAAGCATTGTCAGGTAGTGAGGATAGTGTCTCAGGTGAGCAATGTGGTCCATGGGCCTCTTGTTGTTCTCCCTTATGCTGTTTGAAAAGTGATGTTCTTAATGCTTTGTACATGGAGAAAGGTTTTCTTTTTATAATTGTTTAGATGGTAAAGAGAAAAAACAACTCGGGCCGAGGAAAACGCCTTAAAGACAAACTGAGAAAGAGAGAACAGAGGCAGGAGAAGTCCCTCCCCACATCAGATGCCCTTCCTGATGATAAGCCACCAGAGTCTACTGTCCCTATTGGGGCAGTAGATGGAGCTGTCTCAGTTCCACCCAGTAACTTTCTGGGGCAAGGCTCTATAGGGTTGCCGCCTTTTGAGGGAAAACCCTTGGCCAGGTTGCAGGCCTCTCTTCGCGAGAAAATGCAACCAAACGCCCTGAGTAATGCATCTTCTCAGGGAAGTCGTCTGTGTGCCCGAAACGGAGGCATGGCACTGTCCCCTGACTCCCCACCGTGGGTTTGTACCTCACCGAGGGTACCTGAACCGGACACCGTGCACGTGTCTGGCTCAGCAGGTCAGGCGCAGCTGGATATGTCATCCTCCAAGGGGGATGAGTCCAGCAGGATATTGATTGATGCAAACCAGAGTAAAAGAACGAGATCTAAAAAGGATACTAAAAGGAATTTACATGATGAAAATGAGAATATAGAAAATGTATATGAGAGAAGTAAATCAGATTGCAGATTTGAAAGATCACATACTGGTGGACTGGATGGTGCTGAGTATGCATGTTTTATTGATGATGATCCAGTAACAATGTCTCAGGTAACTGTTCAAGGTTCTTTTCATCAAGGTGACTTTATGTTTGGGGAAAATGCAGGAACACAATGTGTTGCAAACTGCTTAACAGCATTAGCTTACCACAAAATTAAGAATGCGAAACAATGGAAAACTCAGGATATGAATAAAGTGTTAACAACAGGTGATGAGCTTTATACATACTTGCAGCGTAGTTCAACCATTGTTAGTAGATACCTTTTAGTTGATGAATTGCCCCAGTTCTTTGAGTGTTTTAACACAATGTTTGAGTTCAAAGCACATGAATCTTTATGTAGCCTGATAAATTTGTCTGAAATAGAGCCAAACTATGACGACTTTAATGCGTATTCAATTTTAGATGCATTGGAGATTGCTCTTGGAGAAACAAGTGGGTGTTTTATGTGCTTCAGTGGAAATACACTTTTGATTGGAAAAACATCAGATGGTTACTTTACATTTGATTCGCATTCAAGATCGTCATTAGGGAATATGACTTTTAATGGAAAGAGTACAAGGATACTGTATCAATCAGTTTATGATATATACAATCATGTATTATCATTAGCATTGTCACTGGGACTTAGTGGAATTATTGAATGTGAAGTAACTGGTGTGGATTGTTCAGTTAAGAAGTTAACATCTTCTGATGAACATGGTCTTCAAATTGAGCAAACAGAAGTTTCACATGATTTTATAGAGTCTAATCAGCCTTTTGAAGAGAATGCAAACACTTTAATTGCAAGTAGTCAGTCAATTGCAGATGATTATGTTGAATTTGTTTGCAGTGAAAGTCACGCTATTGATTTCTTGCCATTATCTAGCAGTATGAAAAACCAGCTTTGTGAAATTATGGGAATACCACAGTCCAACAAAGTTGATGATGCCTGTCATGTTGAAGAAATAGGTGCACCTACTAGGTGTGTTGAAATTCAAAGGGATGGAAATTGTTTCTTCAGGGCGATTTCATTTTGTTTGACTGGAGTTGAGGATTATCATTACCAGATACGAACTGCAGTGTGTCAACATCTGCTACACAATACAAAATTGTTTGAAACTTTTGTAAGACCTGCAGAACGTTCTGTTAAAAATCACTTGTCTTTAACAAATATGTCAAAAGATGGTTCATGGGCAACTGAAACAGAAATTCTTGCACTCTGTCATCTCTTGAGAACTGATGTACATACATATACAGAGAATCACTGGATTACTTATTCAAGACGATTGATAGAACCAACGACAAATGTTCAGTCATTAGAGTCAATTTATTTAGATCATGAGAATCAGAATCATTATAATGTAGTCTTAACAGTTGCAGGAAAAGAAACAGATAATTCAATGAAATCTGATGAATTTGTTGGCAACGAAGAGTACAGAAAAAAACAGATAAATCGAAACCGCATGAGGGCAGTACGCATTACTTCATCTACAAAGAGATTATGTAAAAGTCATGGAATGAAACTAAGGAATGGAGATTACATGGAAAAGAAATCAAGAGCAGCGAAACTGAAGTACAAGACAGACCTTAGATTTAGATTAAAAGCATTAGCAGATGGAAGAAATAGGTACAGGAATACCAAAGTGTATCAAGCAAAGGTAAAAGAAAGGAGTTTGAAAAAATACACTTGTGACAAAGAATACAGGTTTAAAGTCTTGGAATACAGCAAAAGGAAATACATAGCAAATGATCTGTATAGACAATACAAGAAGAAAACAAGCATTGAAAAATACAGCTCAGATGTAGTGCATAGAATGGATGTTAAACGAAGGAGTAGAGAGAAATACAAGAATGATGAAGTACACAGAATGGATGTTAAACGAAGGAGTACAGAAAAGTACAAAAATAATGAAGAACATAAAGATAAGGTAAAGACTGCTGGGAAAAGAAAATATAATTTGAGTGCAGATGAGAAGAGAAAAAAGAAAGAGAATGTTCTTAATCGGAGACGTGCTCTGAAAGTAAAACTGGAAAACGAAGATGAAGTTGTGAAATTGTTTAAACAAAGTGTAAGAAGTGGCCCAGAGTACACATGTTGCTGTTGTCATCGTTTATTATTTGAACATCAAGTCCAAGGTTGTAGACTTGAAATGTACAAAGAAAGAAAGAAGGTGAATGATATTGCCCAGACTTGCATACAAAAGAAATATGTTCATGATTGTACATTGTCTTGTCCAATGCATTGCCCACAGTCATCATTGTGGATATGTTTTACTTGTCACAGAAAAATAATGAATGGTAATACTCCAGCAGAGGCAGTTGTAAATCGAATGTCACTAGAAGAAATTCCAAGTGAATTAAAGAATTTAAACAGTTTGGAGCAACATCTCATTGCCCTGCATATTCCATTTATGAAAGTGATGGCTCTTCCTCAAGGTGGTCAAAGAAATGTACATGGACCTGTTGTGTGTGTGCCGTCTAATGTGCAAAAGGCAACAAGTTTACCCCGAAATGAGAATGACAATTTATTGTTAAGAGTTAAGCTGAAACGAAAATTAGCTTACAAGGGTCATTTTGAATACCAGTTTGTTAATCCAAATCATATTAATATGGCTCTTGAATTTTTAAAGAAAGAGAACAGATGGTATAAGGATGTTAGGATTAATACCACATGGGAAGAAAATGATGACCAAAATAAGTTGACTGAATTTGTAGACGAGGAAATGAAAGAAGAAGACACAGATAAAAATCAAGAAGTTGTTACTGACACATGCTTACAACCTGTGGATATTGCACAAGAAGTTCTTGATCATTACTTTGACGATGTTTACAATATAGCTCCTGCCGAAGGAAAAAATCCAATCAGAATGTTGCAAGAAGAGGGAAACGAAGCAAAGACATTTCCTCATTTATTTCCAACTGGCAACTTTTCTTGGAACGAACATCGAGACGTGAAAATTACCTTATCAAGGTATTTTAACAACAGACTAATGAATTCTGATAACAGATTTGCTAAAGACACAAATTACATTTTCTTCTCACAGTACATGTCAGAATTGAATCAAGTAATTGAGAAAACACAGATTTCAATACGAAAGTCTTTATCAAAGCTTGATGGTGGAAAAGCAGTAACATCTGAAATGTTGCAAAATCCAGACATACTCTCCAAACTGCTAAGGAATGATGAGGCCTTACGCTTTATGCAACCCATTCGAGGAACACCTGCATATTGGTCGACTACTCAGAAAGATCTGTTTGCTATGCTACGACAGTTGGGTATTCCAACATGGTTTTGCTCTTTTTCTGCAGCAGAGTACAGATGGAATGAAATTATTGGATCAATATTGCATCATAATAATGATTCTAGATCGCCTTCTGATTTAGACTGGTCAGAAAAGAGTGAAATTTTGAGAAGTAATCCAGTTACTGTGGCCAGAATGTTTGAACATAGATTCCATATGTTTCAAAGACATGTTATACTCTCGCCATCAAAACCAATAGGCAATGTTACTGATTATTTTGTAAGAGTAGAATTCCAGCAAAGGGGCTCTCCACACATGCACTGCTTGTATTGGGTTGAAAATGCACCGAAATTTGACGAGGATGACGAGGAAACAGTTTGTGATTTCATCGATAGATATATCACATGTGCTTTACCTTCTGAAAATGATGACTTGGAACTCCGAAGAATTGTTTTAGATGTTCAGCAGCATAGCAAGAATCATTCAAAATCATGTAAGAAAAAAGGAACAGATTGTAGATTCAATTTTCCAAGACCGCCCTCGGAAAGAACATTTATTACAAGACAATGTGAGGAAGAGGAAAAGGATACGGAGACTGAAGGAAAGTTATGTAAATCTCAAGCAAAAGATATCTTGCTGCATGTTTGGAATGAGGTACTTAATGATGAGAATGAGTGCAAAACTACTGAGGAAATGTTCATGAATATGGGATTATCTCAAGATCTATATGAAAAAGCACATAGATTATTATCAGCAAAAACAAGTACTATCTTGAGACGAAATCCAGAGGAAATGTGGACAAATCAATACAACACCTGCCTTCTGAAATGCTGGGATGCTAACATGGACATTCAATACATACTTGATCCATTTAGCTGTATTGTATACATTATTTCATACATTTCAAAATCGGAACGGGAAATGGGAATGTTGTTGAAACAAACTCAAATAGAATCTGCAGAGGGAAATTTAAATGCTCGTCAAACGATGAAAAAAATTGGATCAGCTTATCTCAATCATAGAGAGGTCAGTGCACAAGAAGCAGTTTACAGAGTCTGCAATCTAAAAATGAAAGAAAGTTCAAGAAAGGTGACTTTTGTTCCTGTTGGGGAAAATCCAACCCGGTTAAGTAAACCTCTTGCACAAATGAAAAGAAAATCAAATAATGAAAATGACGTTGACATTGAAGATGATGACGACAGCATCTGGATGACAAATGTCGTAGAGAGATATGAAAGTCGACCTGATACACATCCTTTTCCCGAGATGTGCCTTGCGGAATTTTGCTCCGAATATCGTGTTCTGGCGAAATCTCAGATTCCTCAGGGAGAAAAAGAAACTGTTTTTGAATTGAAGAATGGAAATGGATACATTCAGAAAAGAACAAGAGGAAAGCCAGCCGTAATAAGATATCCAAGATTCAACCCCGAAAATGTACCAGAAAAGTATTATCAATCAATACTACAATTGTTTCTTCCATATGTGACCCAAGATCAACTGAA
>PRKT01001117.1:69818-83925 GCA_003671525.1 Saccostrea glomerata
CAAAGAAATAAGATAGAAGGAATTAAAGTGGTTTTTGATTGTGAAGATATTGGGAGACTCCTAGGAAAAAGGACAGCACGTGGCAATGAAGTTCTGATTCAAAGAATACAAGAAGATATCAGAGAGAAAAATACAAAGAATTTTGTTCGACACCAGTTTCCTTTGAAACTCGCATGGGCATGCACAGCACATAAAGTTCAAGGAATGACAACTAACAGCGTTGTTGTTAATTTAGATCGCACTTTTGCTCCTGGACAGGCATATGTTGCAATTAGTCGTGTCACTTCACAAAATGGTTTATTCATTGAAACAAGAGATGAAAATGCTTTGGAGAAAAAAATTTATGCAAACCCAGACGTAAAATCAGCACTCTGTAAGATGGAACAATTAATCCTCGGGTACAATGATATCAGTTTCAAAGCAGAAATAGGAAAATTCAAAAGAATTATCTTAATCAATGTGCAAAGTTTAAGAGGACATTTTCCAGACCTTAAAAGCGATACCAGATTTCTTTGTGCAAACTTCATATGTGTAACAGAAACATGGTTGACAGACAATGAAAGTACGAAGTACTTTGAAGTTCCTGACTTTGAATTGAACCATATAACAAGGAGGCAGTCTTATGATGATAGTATGGACACATTTGCTCAACTTCGCACAGCAAAAGGAGGAGGTGTTGGTGTTTACAAGAAGAGAAAGGAGAAGGCTTTAGTTAATGGTTTACCTGAAACTAATATTGAGGGAATGGCTGTAGAACTTTATGAGGAGAACACTGTAATCATTCTTATATACCGACCAAGTACTCTGAGTGTCCGATTTTTCTTAGAAAGTCTCCAGAAAGTTGTAGATTTCTTTAAAGTGCAGCATTCCAAATGCCTTGTACTTGGAGATTTTAATGAAGATGCTCAACTGAAAGGACCGATTCAAAGAATGTTAGAGACCAATGGATTTAAGCAGAAAGTTAACTTTGCAACAACAGAGGGTGACACTATTCTGGATCATGTATATGTAACAGAAGAGATCGAAGCAAGTGTAGAAATCATGCCAGTCTATTACAGCTATCATGATGCTGTTATCGTACATTTAAGAACAGAATAGATGATTTTTGTGTATTTTTCAACTCAAAATCATTTTTGTAAACATTCATTCTCTCTCTATTTGTATGACGTTCATCAGCTTTATAAATTTAATCTTTGATTTATTATATATATGTTTTTGTTGCCTAAATAATACTATAATTTTAATCAAAACTTTTTAATATCAATTTTATGTAGAATAAATCAGATACAACTATGCTAATATCTTAATTGACAAAGAGAAAAAATTGCAGATCAGCAAGATATCAGTTAAGTCAAATGCTGATGAGTTGAGTTATAAAGTTATAGACAAGGCGAATAAAAATACTTTTTTTTTTAAAATGCTACTCAATCGACATAATAATTTAAACTTGTTTATTGAGAAAAGATTTCAGATAAACCAAACTCTTGTTCTACCTAGATAAAGTTTAAGATGAAAATTTTAGAGAAAATTTTATTTCGAATGAAAATTATTATATTATATGAAATCGAAATTAGGCTTTAACTTACTAGTCGTGTTTATGAAATCATATACATATATCTGAGGAGGTACTATACAACTTGAAGTTTGCTGTCAAATTCCATTCTAGGAATATATTAATTTTCTGTAAGACTAGAAATAAATACATTTTTAAAAAAATCATATACATTTCATTTATAGGTTTGCATGATTTTTTCAGAGGAAAGTACAAACTGCGAATGAATATAGAAGTACTAACTGTATAATGGATACATTATGATAACCTGTAATATTTAGCACTTCAATTTGAAACAGAAGTCCCATTTATCATACAGAGACAGAGTGACTTGGTCTGATTTCTGGTTGTTCCTGAAAAGTTATTCTCAATAAAAATTTCGTAAAAACTATAAAATTATTTCCCGAAGTCAGACTCTTTTTCATAGATACTGATATATCAATCTTTAAAGTGTAATTTTTATTGGGTCACCCAATTAAAGAGAGAATAAAATGCAAAGCTTGTGCATGTGTAAGTTTATAGTGCATTAAATGGTCCCGTAGAGGTTTCTCTAAGATTTCAGGTGATAAGAAAACAGTCTTTAAAATTTTTATGTTCTTGAATTTTAAACCAGTGAGTAAAAATTCCTGGTAGAATACCTTGCTTAACAATTGCTGAACCAGCCTAATTAATTTTTGAGAGGAGCTAATCCTACATTGTTACATTTTTTAACGATATTTCTAACTAAGAGGGCTGATCTCCTCATTAAATTTTCATCGAAAATCGTCACATTTTAAAGCTTACATCAGTATGAATTTACTATTAGCATATGAAGTTTGATAAAAAATATAATTAATGGTTTATCTAAAACTTATAGATAAACACATATTTTCAAAAGTGGTGTCAAGGTCAAAGGAAAATTAAGGTCAAAATAAGCTGATGCATTAATAGCTCTCAGCAGTATAATGAATCAGCATATGAAGTTTGATAATTTGGACCGACAGACCGACATACCGACTGACAGCAGCAAAGCAATATGCCCTCCCTTTGAAGAAGGGCATAAATATCTAGAAAGTTTCTTTGAGCCTGATGGAAAGACAGATGGAAGGGTGAAGGATGGACATGACAAAAACTATATATACTCATTTCTCATTATATCGCGAGTTTCATTGTATCGCGGTACGTAATTATAAAAAATTGGATACACAGACTATACTCTTTTTGTTGATGAACAGTTTGAATGTTGTCTGAATGTTTACTCTTAATTTTGATGATTAAAATTAGTTTGGAACATCTGTTTGAAAAAAAAAAGACAAATAAAATGTAATTTTACAGAATTCAAGTCCCATTTGTACTATATTTAGACCATTAAATCTATAACCTGGTAAACAAGATGTGTTTGTGAAACACTGATGCCCCCGTATGGCAACATAGCAAAGATTAAGCTTTTCTTAAATGCAAATTAAACTAAATAGTACCAAACGTAGGGTATTCTCACTGGAAAACAATTGTGAAATTTAAAAGTAATGAAATGTTAAAGTTTTTTTTTAAATAAGTACAAAAATCTCCAAGGTCAAAAGGTCAATGTAATTAGTATCAAATGAAATGTCTTGCCACATAGAATACTTATGTTGAGCATGAAAGCCCTAGTCCTAACAATTCATAAGTTATGGCCAACGTTCATTTTTTTTAAAAGTAGGTCAAACTCCAAGGTCAAGGTCAACGTTCTTGTTATCAAATGAAAGGTCTTGTCATAAGAATCAAATGTGTAAAGTATGAAAGCACTAGCCCTAACTCTTTAAAAGTTATGGTCAAGGTTTGCTTTTTTAAAGTAGGTCAATCTCAAAGGTCAAGGTCAGAGGGTCTAAGTTCTTGGTAACCAACGAAGGGTCTTCTCACAAGGATTACATATATGAAGTATGAAAGCCCTATTACTTACCGTTCAAAAGTTATGGCAAAGGTTAAAGTTTTTTCACAAGTACGGAAATCTACATGTCCCCTCCCCTTCCCAAAAATGGGCGACAATAATGCTCTTGCTGTTCTTCATCAGAAGATTTATGATGGAAAAAATCCCCTTCATATTTCTTAATGCAAATCAATATTGTGTTTTTATGTCATTTGTTTGTTTGTTGTTAAACATCCCTCTCAGGAATTTTTCACTCATATGGAGACATCACCACTTGAAAAATAATGAGGACAAGTCAGATTTGAGGTCAACATTCATTTTAGGAGTTTTCAAACATTAAGATGCGAAGAGATTATTAACTCGATCCTTCCCCTCACCCCTTCCCAGACCCCTGTTTGGTCATTTATGCAAACTACTTGTTTTTACATTTAAAAAATGTTAATATATACAAATACGTTGACACAAATTCATGAATAAAATGTCAAGCAATCTTATCATTGATGCACTTTTATTTAATTTAATGCAGTCATATTTTGAACATTTCCAGTTCATTAGGAGAGTTGGGATGACCTCCAGGGGTTCATAACCTTTATACCATTAAATTTACATAACATAACTACACAAGAAACAAAATTAACGTATCGCGAAGCCACGCCTACCGACATGAAGAACGATAACTCGATGATGCTCCGACAGCATCAACAATGGCAGCCTCCAGCGAAGCCGGCGACTTGCCTGATATCCCAGACGATTTTTCAGCGAAGTACTTGCCGTATGATCCAACCTTACGGCAAAAACAAAGGGCTAATGCATTTAATAAAGGCTCCTACCTTCATTCATTAAAGTTATATAAAAATTTAGATAAAACCATCTGTTTAACTGGTAAGATCTACAGGAGCATGAGGAAATCCGATCCTCCTCACATGGTAAACCTGGACATCGACACAGAAAAGAAACAGGTCATAGAGGCACACTGCGATTGTAAAGCAGGGTAATGTAATTATTTTATGACTGACCATTATTTTCACATTTAACCCAATCTTATCTTTAGCTCTATCTAATATGAACTGCCCAGGGATGACTCATTAAATACTCTTAAAATGTAGGTCCAGTGGCAAGTGTGCACATGTGCTTGCACTGATAATGATGATTGAGTCCTGGAAAATAAATGGATATAAAGAAATACCAGCTGAACCATCATCAACTAGTCTACCACAGCAGTGGGACAAACCCAGAGGACCAAAAGTTTTACCTGAGCCTGTGTCTCAGATGATTATCTCAAGACCAGGGAATGTCAACAGAAAAAGAAAGCCTGTTTTGGCAAAATATAATGACAATAGGTACACATCAAATGTTATTTATTCATGATTTTTTTTTTTAAATTATAAAACAAAGCAAAAAGCTTTTTTTCATTACACACATTTACATAATACAAAAAAAAATACCCAAACATTAATATTAAAATTTTTTCCATAGAAATTAATTGTAAATTATCCTTCGTCCTCTTACGTACATTCATAGCTAAATATGCAGATTTCAAAGATGTAAAAGTTCAACATCTTACCTATGAAGAATTTTTCTGTAAAACCAATTTTCCAAAGGAACCATCGTCTATGCTTCTTTTATAAAACTTGTTGAAAGTTGATGAATTTGACCAGTCTGCCACACTCATGATCTCCTTCACAGATAAACCAGCTTCCAGAGCAGCTGATGTCGATGCACTCCGAGTTGAATGTGCACCAAAGCCATGCACACCAGCATTTGTTAAAACATGTTTAATCCATCGAGCTATAGTACAAGAAGTCACTGATCTATGTGGTTTGTGTAAGGATACAAACAAGGTTGAACTGTTTCTTAAATCCTTCGTTTTCTCAATATATGCTAATAATGTTGATTTCACACACAATTTCTCACACTTGGGATAAGATGGAAGAACTAATTTCTTCACAGGTTTATCCGGCTTAGAAGTTTTCGTAAGTTTATCAATGACAAACACTACTTTCGAAGGGAGAATAGACATTAATTTCAAATCCAATAATGCAATTGATTGTCCCCTATCTGCTGAAACTAAAGCTACTAATATAACAAGTTTGTAGGTTAAATCCTTCAATGATAGATTGCCATTACATGGTAATGATTTAATATATTTCAGAACAACTGAAACATCCCAAACTGTACAATACTTAGGTTTAGTCGGATTTAAATTATATACACCTTTCAAAAACTGAATAACTGTTGGATGTCTACCAACAGGAAAACCATCGATTGGACTCACAGTCCCTGACAACATAGAACGGTAACTGTTTAAAGCACTGTAAGACTTTTTCTTCTGAAATTCATTTGATAAAAACTCTATAATGTCTATGACAGAAACTGAAAAGGGATCCAAATTCCGGCTGCTACACCAGCCCAACCATAGTTTCCATGAGGATTGGTACTGTTTGGTGGTTTTCTTTCTGCAAGCATTGCTGAGAATTTCAGCTGATTTTGTTGAAAAACCTCTTGCTTGGTACTGTCTCCGCATACAGTCCATGCGATTAGCTGTAAAGATTTCTGGAGTGGGTGGATTTGATCCTCGTCGTAGGGTAGAGTCAGCATTCCGTTTTTCCTTGGTAGAAGGATTGGATTCTTGCAAGATAACTGGAGAACCTGGGGATACCACGGTTGTGTTGTCCAAAATGGGGTTATCAAGATCATGAGGGGATTGTCTCGTCTCACTTTCTGAAGGACTTGTGATATCAAGTTGAATGGAGGGAAAGCATAAGCTTTCAGATTCTTCCATGGAATTGAGAATGCATCTGTCTTCCATGCCATTGGGTCTGGTTGCCATGATACATACTGCGGGAGCTGATAATTCAGGCGACTGGCAAATAAGTCGACCTGAGGATGAAATAGGTTCTGTACAATTCTGTGGAACATTTGTTGATTCAACTGCCATTCCATTTGGTCTAAGAAGTGTCTGCTCAAAAAATCTGCTTTCACATTTTCTACTCCTGGAATATGTACTGCTGTCAAATGAATATCTTTTTGAATTGCCCATTCCCAGATTTCCTTTGCGATGGAATCCATGGTTTCCGAATGAGTTCCTCCCATGTGGTTTATGTATGCTACTGCTGATCTGTTGTCTATCTGCAACTTTATGTTTTGGTTTGACAGTTCTGGAACTAACGTTAATAGGGCAAATTGCACCGCTCTCAGTTCTAACACATTTATGTGTAAAAAAGTTTCCTCCTGTGTCCATCTGCCTGATACCTTCTGATTGTTCATCACTCCCCCCCAACCTTTTTTCGATGCATCCGTCGTTATGACTATGACTGGATCTTGGAACCGAATTGGCTTCCCATTGCATGTTTCCAAATTGTGGATCCACCATTGAAGTTCCTGCCGAGCATTTGGAGAGATTGTCATTGCTGCTTGGTACGATTGACTCTGGAGCAAAGCTGATGTCTTGTCTTTTTCCAAAGAGCGATAATGGAGGGGGCCTTGGTAAATGGCTGGGAAGGCAGATACAATTAATCCTATCACATGAGCTACAGTTTGAATTTTGGGATGGATCATGGATAATAGTTTTTGAATTTCGGCCAAAATTACTTTGATTTTGTCTGAGGGTAGAAAAACTTTCATTTCCACCGTGTCTATCAAATAACCTAGGAATAGAATTTTTTGAGCTGGAATCAGAATAGACTTCTTTTGGTTGATTACGAATCCAGCCTGCTGAAAGACTTTGAGGACTTTGGTACACATCTCTTGGGCTTGAAATATTGTCTGTGCTAGCCACAGAGAGTCGTCTATGTAAATAACTCCTCGATGACCTTGAGTTCTGAGGAAAGACATTAGAGGTTTGGTACACTTTGTGAAAATCCGAGGTGCTGATTTCAGACCAAATGGAAGACACTGGAACTCGTATGTCTGATTTTCCCAAATGAATCTTAAATATTTCCGATGTAGATGGTATATCGGTATACTGAAGTAAGCATCCTTTAGATCCACACTGATCAAGAAATCTCCTTCCTGTATTAGATTCAAGGCTGTCTGCAAAGTTTCCATCTTGAAATGTATTGTCTCTATGAATCTGTTTAGTGGTTTTAGATTGATTATTGGACGCATTCCACCAGTCTTCTTGGGAACTAAAAATATTGTTGATATAAATTCCTTCGGGTGATGCTGAACTGGTAAAATTGCTTGTTTTTGCAGTAAAGAATTGATTTCCTCCTGAATAACTTGTGCTTTTTCTATGTTTTTCGGAGTTGGAGTGATCCTGGGTTTGTACTGATAGGGATTCATTATAAATTCTATTCGGTATCCTTGAATAATATTGAGAATGTTCACGTCCGTAGTTAGTGAAGTCCAAAAGGTTACATGGTTTTGAAGCTGGCCAGCAATTACTGAGATTTGTTGTTCTTCCCTGTAGTGGTGCTGCTTGCCGATTTCCGGTAATTTGAATTCCATTTGTATCCTTGGTAGTTTTTTGAATACGATTTGTTGTTGACTGACTGTTTTCTGTTGGATCGAAAGGAATTGTTTTCTCGAAAGGAATTTGAACGATAATTTTTGCCAGATGCAGATGACTTTAGCATTTTCGTAGTGGCTCTTGATGTCTCTGATATGTCTTTGCAGACCTTGGTAAGTTCTGAACCAAATAACTCGTCTGTAACTTTCTGTGTCTTTTTGCATAAATCTTTGTAATCTCCAGCAAATAAATGTTTTAGGGAGTCTCTTCTAGCTACCGAAAGTTGGAAAGAAGAGTGTGATAGGAGAAAGAGTGCATCTTCAGATATAGTATGTAGATCGGTAAGTAATTCATCATCAGGATTGTCCTTCTTAAGCTGGTGTAACTTTTCGGATAACAATGCTGTGGCGTAAATGCCCCCACATAAATTTCCCTGTGTCTTTTGTAGACCATGATCTGTATCTTTTTGGAATCGAGACATTTTTCTGTAAATGGTGGCATTAATTGTGGGTACCAATAGATGAGGTATGTTGTTTGGTCTGTCATATTTATCTCTGATGTCTTTTATAAAAGTTACATCTGCTGGGGATGTACAGGCCTTATTTAACATTGAAGCTAAAGAGCCATTGACACTTGCAGACGTTTTACCTTTGGTAAAAGCGTTGCCAAACCTCGTCTCGTCCTCGATCTCATCCGAAGAACTATTATCCTCACTGTTATTATCTTCCTCTGATTCATTGTTATGTTCTACTTCTTCAAGTTCAATCTCGTTACGTTTGAAACGTTTTCTCGACGACTCTTTCTCTTCCTTCTTCCGTTTCATTGACGTTTCCACTATGGATGACAATTTGTTTATCGAATTGACAATGTCATTCAAACCAAGTGCCTGATGAAGACAAGAGACAGTTTCATTACTAAAAACCATGGGCGCAGCCATGTTGGACGCAGCGGAAGTCGACGTACAAGTCGATCCAATCTGGCCAGATTCCGGATACGCTTTCCCTTGAACTGGGAAAGTTGCCGAAACAGGCATAGAACGGGTAAAAGTATCCGAAGATAATCCGAGACTGGATACAGGTGTAGCGTAGATATTGCTACGTGGAACCGAATGTCTCAGCCAGCGAACTGGTGATCCCTGGGCCAGGTGCGCCGATAATGGCGGGCGGATCATATTACGTCCTGCCTCCGAAATCGAAGAAGACGATGCGCTTTCGCTTGCATTAGGTGGCAATGCCACAGAATTGGTGGAAATTCCACTAAGAATAGGCATAGAAGCCTGAGGAACACTTCTCCGGTGTTCAGATTCTTGTTCCGCAATGCGGAGATAAGAGTTGGGGGTAGCTTGATCAGCGTGCCCCGCCATCTTCTGATGCTGGATTGGTGTCCCGAGCTCGATGTTTGAAACGTTGTTTTCTTCTATATCCTTCACTTGTTCGATGATTATATATTGTTCCTTGATAGAATTGTCCATATTTTACACAAGAAAAAACGGGTAAAATAAATGATTCCGTGAAATAAATCTCAAACACACTGGGTTACGTAATTTGGTGGTCTGTACTACGCGAGCACTGAATTAACTATGATGGGTAGTGGCGGGAAAACTTTTATTGTTTCTGTGAATTAGTGGTCATTATCTGCGCATGCGCTGGATACTGCATATTTAGCTATGAATGTACGTAAGAGGACGAAGGATAATGATGATTGAGTCCTGGAAAATAAATGGATATAAAGAAATACCAGCTGAACCATCATCAACGAGTCTACCACAGCAGTGGGACAAACCCAGAGGACCAAAAGTTTTACCTGAGCCTGTGTCTCAGATGATTATCTCAAGACCAGGGAATGTCAACAGAAAAAGAAAGCCTGTTTTGGCAAAATATAATGACAATAGGTACACATCAAATGTTATTTATTCATGATTTTTTTTTTTAAATTATAAAACAAAGCAAAAAGCTTTTTTTCATTACACACATTTACATAATACAAAAAAAAATACCCAAACATTAATATTAAAATTTTTTCCATAGAAAAATACAGGTAGAAGACGATGACATTCTTTTATTAAAGAAACAAGTGTCATCTCCTATCTCCTATCTTGTCACAACACCAAGTTCATGTTCCATGGTTGATGCTGGTCCTTCACAACAACCCCTTGGATCTGGGCTATCTTATCACGTATGTACATAAATAATGCACAGTGACTTTAGTAATATTTACATCCATTGAATTTTTTCAAATTACATAAAAAAATACATAACAAGTCACATTTAACTAACCATAATATACCATATTAGTCCTGAATTAAAAAAGGCATAAAATTTGTCAAAAAACAGCATACAAACCAAATCTGATTGATTGAACTGAATAAACTAAGGTCTACTCTTTTATCTAAAATTTTAAATTTTTTCACTCTGGCTATAGCTCTTTCTACATGAACTCGATGAATAGCAACTTTCTCTGTCATATTTACATCTGATGGTTTCATCTGACCAGAAGCAGGAGCAAAAGGTGGAATATTAAACTGTAAACCCAATTTTTCTATATCTTTTTCAATTCTAAACCCTTTATCAGCCATTACTCCATCCCCCTCATTGATTTTACCTGCAGTTTTCAAATCTTTCAGTACATTTAGAAATCCACTTTGAATTGTTATATCATTATCTGACACAGAACCAGAAAATAACATTGAAGCGAAAATGATTGATCCTCTAGGATCAATACCAACAAGCCCTTTCAATGTCGTACTAGATTTATAATCTGAATAACACTGGCTTTGCTTACTTAAAGAACTAGGTCTCTGAATTTTCACCTCAGTGCCATCAATAATTACAAGTGTATTTGGAAATTCTTCTTTAAATTTTGGGGGCATATTTTGAATGATAACTTCCCTGTTTGGCCAAATGGGTACAGAACCGAAACGGTAAAACATGAAATTTATCCAATTAGTAAAGACAGTGCTACAGTCCTGAGGTGAAATTCCAAAGAGTCGTGATATATGTTTAAAGTCAAAGTTTTGTCTTAATTTTATTAGAACCAGTAAAAATTGATCTTTAAGTGGAAGATTTTTCAAGCTACTAACAGTTTTTGAATATTGAAATGGTTCATCAACAGGGCATAAAAATGCAAAAATAACATTAAAAACCTGAGCAGAAAAACCAGTATAATACTTGAATTCATCTGTTTTGTTATTGCATTTGAGATTATGACATCTTATATGTGACTGACTCTGCAACTTTTCTTCAAGATCTCTATTCTTTCGCATAAGGTCATCTTTATCATGTAAGAGAAAAGCAACTTTCTCCTCTAGCTTTCTATTCTCTGCGGCAAGTGCCAAAAATTCCAAACTGTTGGTGTCTGAAAATAGAAAAGAAAAAGTATGAAGTATATTTTCAAGCAATATATTTATTTACAGGCACCTTTAATCAAACCCCTATTTGAACCTAGACCAGAGGGGGCAGATGTCTGTGGAAACACTGAATTTCCAAAGCCATATTCCATCTTAAATTATGACACTGTCAGAAGCAGTGATCATTGGAAAGACCAAATGATTTCCCAAGAAAGAGCGATGGAAATTGAAAAGGAAACAAGAGGACAAACGACAAGTCCAGCATGGTTTACCCAGAGAAAGGGAAGGATAACAGCATCAAATTTTGGACTGATTATGAATAGGAAAAAAGAAATAACTGATGCATTTCTAAAAAACACCTTTGATAAAAAATCCTTTACTTCAGCTCCAACTTCATATGGACAAGCAAATGAGAAAACAGCTAAACAAATGTATATAAAAAGCTCAGGGAATCATATACATGATATTGGACTGGTCATAAATCCACTTTTCCCTTTTTTGGGTGCAACACCAGATGCAAAGTTTTGTGAGAATTCCATAACTGGTATTGTTGAAATCAAATGCCCATATTCAGTGAGAGATATGAGCATGGATGAGGCTTGTGAAAAGCAAGATTTTTTTCTTGAAAAATCAGGCTCAAAGTACACCCTCAAAAGAAATCATTGTCATTGGTATCAAGTGCAAGGTCAACTTATGATAACTGGTGCTCCATTCTGTGACTTTATTACTTTTACAAGACAAGAATTAAATATTGAACGTATCCATCCATGTATAGATACAATGAATATGTTGTTGAAGAAAATGAGTGATGTTTATGTCAATTATGTAAAACCTTACTTCGAATCAAAGAATCAAGATTAATATTGTTACCTTGAAATCCAACAGTATTTTGCTGGGTATCACTGGCACAGGTAGCTGTTTCCATGTCTACATTTACATCATTTTCAGACGGAGTGTACTCTGCATCCTCTTGGTGATTACCATCAGCTAAAACTCTGTGATAAAATTGAATTTAGATAATTTATTTAACTTACTCATGCATATCTGCTTGATCAAAATAATTACTACATGTATTTTGATATAGTTTTAATATTGTGTCTGTAGACTGATGAACTCATTAATTTTATATGAAATACAAAGTTAACATACCTGAACACTCTTGCTTTTTTCTCGGATTCTAGTGTGGTAATTGTATGTGATGCAATTAATCGTCGTTTTGGTGCTGGACGGCTTGGCTTTGTAGTATTATCATGGGGTAATGCTGATATAGGGTCTGGGAATTTTTCAGATGGTTCTCCATTAATGAAATGCTGTAAATTGTTATAAAATATTTATAGGGTATAATTGCTGATTGCACAGCATAACTGATCAAGGTAAATTTTGAAATGATAATTAGAATTATATTGATTTAAATATAATAGCTTTAAACAAATGCTTTTTACCAATGCTTTATAAGCTGTTTATACTGATTTACTCCTATAAAGGCTATAATATAATGAACTCTATAAATGTATTAATTTAAAGAATAGAAATATTTCAACAAATCAAGAAGATTGGTCATCCAAGCTGAGCTTTATAAATTACCTTGGTACACACATAAAAGTGTTTTGATTTATTTCTATCTCGAAGAACTTCCTCGTTCAGCTGATAGACTGGTCTGCCACACAAGCGTATCCACCGTTTACATTTCTCGAGATTAGTCGCAGGTTTGGGGAAAGGAATGAATTTAATCCCACCAGTTAATCTTTCAGGATATCTATTATCTGTATTGCAAGTTCCCCAGCTACACCTTTTCACCATTCTTTCTATACGTCAAGTTTATTCTCTATTGTGTGTTTACGTTGTTTGTCGGAGCATATGGCGGCGCATCAGATCGTAGCACCGGAGTGAATTGATGCAATTATTTCATTGGCTGATAAATAACTTTGATTGACTGCCCGCGATACGTTAATTATGTATAGTCAAATGGAAAAAAGTTTTCTTCTATTTAGGAGTCGCGTGATCATTTGTCATTACAGGGACAGGGAGTGGATTGGGAGATCGTCCCCCCCCTTCCCCCCGGAATTTGCAGGACTGGACAATATATATGGTACTGAACTGGATGCTCTCCACCCTAGAAAACAGACCCCACCATAACTTCTTTTTTTTTTTTTTTTTGCTTCTCGGGAAATTTTGGTCTGGAAATCCCACCTCACTCCCAGGAAAAAAATTCTGGATCTTGTAACAGAATGTAACGTCGATAACGGGGGATAACTCTTCAGAATGTGAAATTCATGAATGAATGTAGCATCGGATGACCTTTGATCCTTTAAACTTTAACCTAACCATTTGCATTTCATATACCAAAACTTGTACTTACCCATGTAATAGGTCATGTCAACTTCATGAAATATTATAATCCAATCAAAACACATAATGAAATAATTCCTACTGACATACATGCAATAATGTGTACACCAAACTGCACGTGCAGTGTAATCTGAAAATGATAATGGTAAAACTAGTACTTAAGTTCGGTACGTGACGCAAGCCCAGTGTGATGCAGGTGTTCAGATACATGTATATAAAATTATCATTAACAAAAGATGTTTTATCTTAACTTTGCCATTTAGGGTGTGTTTGTGTGTGTGTTTGTGTGTTGATGGGAGGGGGGTGGGGTGGGGGGTGGTGACTAAATTGATTGGGTATATGGCAGCTTTCAAGGAGTTTCTGCCTACCGGTATATCAAATATAAAAAAAAATTTGCACATTTTGAAAAATTCATCAAAAACGCTTTACACTAATTTGAATAATATTATTTGTTGTTGAATATATTGTATACATGATGAAAAAAATTTTCCAATAAGCCCGGGGTTGAATATCGGGGGGGGGGGG